>VWZX01004555.1:6289735-6457072 GCA_013399015.1 Galbula dea | reverse complement strand
AAGCAAATGAAAACAGTGTTACAATGGACTTCAGGCTCTCTTAAGCATAGGCTGTGCTCCTGGCACTGGATAATATGATGTATTGTCTTGTAAATTCCAGATACCATCAAATTAGTTATCTATAGAGGGTGTGTCTGTACTCCTGTATAAAACCTGAAACCTCTGGGACCTTGTCTATTAAACACTTTGTTGGCCCAATGAAAAGGCTCACGTGGCAGTGCTGTGTGTGAGAAATCAATACAGCTGCACTTGCCTTGTCCTAGCAGAAGGGAGGAAAGCTCAAGGGACTGATTAAGTTCTCTTTGCTGAAAAAGCTGCTACATCCTGAAATATTTTAAATAAATGCTGTGTGTCTACAAATAGTTCTGCATTTAATTCAGATGTTAGTAGACTTGGTGCAAACTATATTTTTGCTAGAAAGAGCTTATTTGCTGTAAACTTGCATCTTATTTCATGTATTTTAAATCTCATGTTAATACTGGTTTTTAATTAGTATGATGAGCTGTCATTCTGAATTGTCACTGGGTAGATGCTCTTGGTGATGATGTGAGTGTCTAAATTCTGCAGTCTATTTACCATCACAGCTCCAGAAATAGTAATTTACTTAGGGAGTGTTTTAGTAATCCAGGCAACATGTATGTTCCTTTTTACTTGGCTTGACAGACTGAATTGCTTGGCTTGCTGTCCAAAGCCCTCTATGACATCAGCTGGTCAGTCTCTTCTCTGGGGCTGGTACTTTTAAGAAGGAGAATCTCAGCTGTCTTCCACCTGTCTCCAAGAAAGCATAATTCATGTGTATGTGAAGAATGTTTGGTAGATTAACAAATTGCTAAGTGGCTGAAGATTTTAGTGGTAAATGAGTTTTTTAATAGTGACCAGCACTTACTGTTTTTTTTTGGACTTGTGGTATCCTTTGTTAATAAGGAGTCAGAGTGAGGACTTTGAAAAATTTGGCTGTGGTGGTGCATGGGTTTTTTCATGGTGGTATGTGCTGGTGATGTAGTATGGGCACTTTCTGCCTGTCCTGGTGATGTTGAATGCAGGTGACATATGTCTGAGTCAGGTCTGTCCCTAAATGCCCCTTAAGGGTTCAGAGCAAAAATATCAGAGGACCTAGCTGGAAAGAGAATTGGAGCTGCCTCAGGGCCAACATGTTTCTTTCCTGCTTCTGGAACCAAACTGAAAGGGTCATGCAAATGGGAATGCACACGTACTCCAACACTTCCATGCCAATATGCTCTAGGATTTTAAGTGTTTGTTTCTCATTGAACTACAACACTCCTCTCTCTCCCAAGAAATGGACAACAAGAANAAAGCAGCTTAATTCAATATAAGGGAGAAAGTCCCAACACTTCTGTATCATCTAATTTGTGTGGACAAAAATATTGGAGATACTTTCAATATTGCACTCTTTTGGATTATTTAAAGTGGAAGAACTCTGACAAAGGGCCAGAGCTTAGTTACTGAATTAAATTTGAGAGATTTATTATACAGACACTAGCTATCCTAATGCACTTTTCTTGGGTTTTGAGAGCTTGCTGAACAGTATGTGAAAGAATAACCAAAATATCATAACATCTCTTGCATATGGTTATATATAATGTATTATGACTGTGTATATAGATATAAACAGTAACACCTGCATGGGCTTCCTGGATAGAAAGGTAAGTTGGAACCATAACATCTTTTCTTTCTGATGTGTTATGAAAACACTCATCACAGCTCCCAAACCGTTGGCAGCATCTTATGTATTCCACAGGTATAATCACACTACATGTAGTGTGCTATGTAACCCAGAGTGCAGTTCTATATGTAGATAAATTCCTACAGGCTTGGTAGAAGTTTCCATCTGAAGGACAGTTCCTTCCTTTCCAGAAAAGTATTTTGCTGTGCCACTGAGTTATCCATTGGAGCCTCTCCCAAGGAAAGCATTTGCAAACCTGGACTGAGTTGTGTCCCACTTCAAGGATATGTATGTTAATTCCCAGTAATATTCAAAGATATCTAGAGCCTTTTTTTTTTTTTTTAGCATTGGTAAACCAACATATCTTCACCAGAAAGTCTGGACTTTGGGAAGCTGAGGAGAAATCCAATAGCAGCAGAAGCAAAAAGCAAATGAAAACAGTGTTACAATGGACTTCAGGCTCTCTTAAGCATAGGCTGTGCTCCTGGCACTGGGTAATATGATGTATTGTCTTGTAAATTCCAGATACCATCAAATTAGTTATCTATAGAGGGTGTGTCTGTACTCCTGTATAAAACCTGAAACCTCTGGGACCTTGTCTATTAAACACTTTGTTGGCCCAATGAAAAGGCTCACGTGGCAGTGCTGTGTGTGAGAAATCAATACAGCTGCACTTGCCTTGTCCTAGCAGAAGGGAGGAAAGCTCAAGGGACTGATTAAGTTCTCTTTGCTGAAAAAGCTGCTACATCCTGAAATATTTTAAATAAATGCTGTGTGTCTACAAATAGTTCTGCATTTAATTCAGATGTTAGTAGACTTGGTGCAAACTATATTTTTGCTAGAAAGAGCTTATTTGCTGTAAACATGCATCTTATTTCATGTATTTTAAATCTCATGTTAATACTGGTTTTTAATTAGTATGATGAGCTGTCATTCTGAATTGTCACTGGGTAGATGCTCTTGGTGATGATGTGAGTGTCTAAATTCTGCAGTCTATTTACCATCACAGCTCCAGAAATAGTAATTTACTTAGGGAGTGTTTTAGTAATCCAGGCAACATGTATGTTCCTTTTTACTTGGCTTGACAGACTGAATTGCTTGGCTTGCTGTCCAAAGCCCTCTATGACATCAGCTGGTCAGTCTCTTCTCTGGGGCTGGTACTTTTAAGAAGGAGAATCTCAGCTGTCTTCCACCTGT
Source organism: Galbula dea (assembly GCA_013399015.1). Taxonomy (NCBI): domain Eukaryota; kingdom Metazoa; phylum Chordata; class Aves; order Piciformes; family Galbulidae; genus Galbula; species Galbula dea. The sequence continues at coordinate 6,454,191 of VWZX01004555.1, read as the reverse complement.
CTCCAAGAAAGCATAATTCATGTGTATGTGAAGAATGTTTGGTAGATTACCAAATTGCTAAGTGGCTGAAGATTTTAGTGGTAAATGAGTTTTTTAATAGTGACCAGCACTTACTGTTTTTTTTTGGACTTGTGGTATCCTTTGTTAATAAGGAGTCAGAGTGAGGACTTTGAAAAATTTGGCTGTGGTGGTGCATGGGTTTTTTCATGGTGGTATGTGCTGGTGATGTAGTATGGGCACTTTCTGCCTGTCCTGGTGATGTTGAATGCAGGTGACATATGTCTGAGTCAGGTCTGTCCCTAAATGCTCCTTAAGGGTTCAGAGCAAAAATATCAGAGGACCTAGCCGGAAAGAGAATTGGAGCTGCCTCAGGGCCAACATGTTTCTTTCCTGCTTCTGGAACCAAACTGAAAGGGTCATGCAAATGGGAATGCACACGTACTCCAACACTTCCATGCCAATATGCTCTAGGATTTTAAGTGTTTGTTTCTCATTGAACTACAACACTGCTCTCTCTCCCAAGAAATGGACAACAAGAAAGTATGTTGATTTATGTTGTCTAGTAAACTATTTAAGAACAACCTTATGCATGTGATTGGTTTGATTCCCACTCACCATTTCCATAGGAGGAGCATGAAGAGGATAAAAGGCAACATTCCTTGTTGGTAAGATTTGAGTTAATAATTAGTTTAATTTGCAATCTCCAGCTCTTCAAAGGAGTTGTTAATAAGTGTTTGTCTTCTTTCACTCCTACCCATTTCCTCTAGGAGCTAGTGAGAGACACAGACAACCCTGATCACAGAAGAAAAAATGTAAAGGAGAGAGGAAATCCCTGGTGGAAACTCTTTAATCTGCCTCTGGAAAGGGCAATTTTTGTGTTAATAGGACAAAACTGTAGCATTTAATATTAATTATAGGGATTTGGGGGAGGAGCTTGTGAAGGAGGGAGGGAAGGAAGGAGATCTGATTGCAACAGTCTTTTGCTGCAGTAGGAAATGGAGCAGCCAGGTGAGCCCTCTCTCTGCTCAGTGAGGGAGAGTTTATCTGGACCTCATACCAGTTGAATTCTGGTAGCAGAGAAACTTCATGCATTGCAGACAGACCTACTTTCTCTGTGTATTCCTGGAGAATTGGAGATTGAGTTTAGCCAGCAAACAGTAGGGTGTATAAAAGATGAGGAAAAAGTGTATGAATTGGATATCATGGCATGGAAGTCCCTGGTACCTTGGGCTCTGGAGCATCTCAACACACACATCCATAGCACATTGGAAGCACTGTAGTAAGTCCAGCTTTAGCCTAGACTTCTGTCTAAAACAGGTGCCAAGAGTGGATGCTGTGGCAGGGGAGTATGAAGAGGGCAAGCAATTCAAGGTATTGCCTGAAATCTCCCACAGGATTTCTGGGCAAAGCTGTGACAGGCCAAAGGGTGGAAGGCAGAAGTGCCAGTCCTCAAAGGGACACCCCCTGTGCTCCCTTGGCTGCTTCCCACTGCTTACTGCTGCTTTTCATTTGCATCAGGACACCATGAATTGGGAGGCATCAATTTGCAGCTACTACTGCTGCTTTGTCTACTGTTTACTCTGAATGCTTTATTGCTTTGTCTGTTTGAATGCCTCTAAAAATTCAAATTTAGGCCCAATTCCCATACAAACACACCAAGGTGGATTTAATTACAATCAGCCATTCAACCCTTTGCATGAAGATAGGGGATTTCTCTGCTTATGGTCAAGAGGTGACATTCAATTACTCATGTCCTGGGGCAAGATGAACACACAGATCCTCACTGACCTCTACATGAGAAAAGGAAAGGTAGAAGGAAGGGGGTCAGCTTGCTTGTCCAGATGATCAAACACCCAGGGAACTTGACATTGCACACTGGCCACCTCTAGATGCTAAATGGTGGGAACAAAACTAGGTTTGAGTGCACATAGAGTTTATGCTATGTGGATGTGACTACATTGCCATCGGTGGAAATGGTCTTCTTCAGTGCACTACTCCCTCAGGGTTTCAGGGAGGTATTTGACAATGTTAGCCAAATGCCCTGGAAGTGGCTGTCTTCTAACAGTCACATCTTCCAGTTCTGATCTGCACTGAGAGGGGAAACCCCTCTGGTCCAACATATTCAGTACCCTAGAGTTTCTCCTTTGAGTTTGGATCCCTTGGGGGCACCATCTCATGCCTACCATGGCAATCTTGCTTCTGCTGCAGGGCAAGCATGCTCTTCTCTGACACAGTTCATCTCTTGGGGGGAAAAGGGGGAAGATTTGTTCCATTTAGTAACCCAATATGACACAGGTGTAAGAGACCTGGTACCTGGTTCTGAGACCAATCTGTGTGGCTTGTGGGCCCAATGTCAAACAAAGGAATAGTGTAGGCAGCTGAAGTGAGCTGGCAGAGATCATCATGGGCACAGATTAAAGGGAGAGGAAGGTGTCTGATTACAGCAGCAACTTGTCTTAGGCTCATCTTCTGCATGCTTGAATTAGTGCAGTCATATCTGTTTCAGCCTTTGCTTCTGCTGCTAATGTGAATGTTGTGTAGCTCCTATTACTTTCCTCCAAAGTGTGATAGAGATGATGGGAGATTTAATTTCCAGTAAGGGACATCCAGGCAGGCAGCAGGATGCCAGCTGGTGGATAGATTAATGTGGGAAGGTTTTCTATCAGACATTTAGAGTCTCTGCTACAGATAAGCAATTTTTCTTTAAAAAGAAATAAATACATATAAATGCCTCTTTACTGATGAAGCATCTTGGTGATGTTCCATCATAAGCAAGAAGAACATGAGCTGGATTTCAGCTGACCTCTAAACTACCTCCATTTTATCAGTTCCATTTTATTAGCAGTTATTTGGAGAATGAGTCCCTACTTGGAATGAATAGATTTCTTCATTGTAGGGATCTGACACAGGCCTGTGAATAGCCCAGCCAGAGTGTGTTTTTCCAGAAGAGAGCACATCTGGAGCAGATGAGTACACTGACATGTAGAAAGGATGCTTAGCAGGGTTAGGTTTTGCCCTGATTTTCCCATGTTCCTTATAGAATAAAGTTCATCACAGGCAAACAGTAAGAGTAGCATAAAATCATGACATTTTCTTCTCTATGCTACACATATCCTGTTGGGGCAGAAGATGAACAATCTCCTTAGCACCCAAGAATGAAAGAAGATAACTTACTTAAATCTGGACATAGTAATCAGCTAACTAGGTATGCAAAGAGGTGGGATCTGGGGATTGATAGAGAATGATACTGGAAGTTTTTGCTTTGCCTGTTTCCAAGTGCTGAGTGATTTCTGTTACAGCCCACCCAGGCTGATTCTTGCAGTGAAGGTGATTGTTTGGATGTGGAAAGGAAGGCAAGCAGCTAAGTGTGGTCCTTGCACTGAAGCAGTTTCCTGGAGAGGAGTATAGGGTGTGTAGGAGATCTCTTCATCTCAAGCTTTTTGTCTGCCTGTTGCTGGCACCATTTCTGAGGCATAAATAAACCCTAGGAAACACTGCAGCTTTGCTGCTGTCTTCATGCAGCAGGTCAGATCCAACCTTTCATGGTAAATGCAGTTTTAATTTCACAGGGAGATTGTGTCCAGGGAATGAAATGATGTAGAGGAGCTCACAAGGATCAATTCTTTTTGCCTGGCCACAGTGGAGCTGAGGGTATGTGTTATGCTTGTGCTGATATTAGATTTCAGTGTTCTGATAAGGGACAGCTCTTAGAACCTGTAAGATACAAAAGGATATGAGAAGCTGGCATGGGTTTCCAGCAGAAAGTTGCTTCATATTTAGTTGAATGTTTTTTTCTGACTGACCCTTTATGTGATTAATCATTGGTGTATTGCAGGGAGAGAAGGCTTTGGTTATCTAGACTGCTTTGGCATATCTGTTCCTGGCAGCCTCATCTATGTACAAGTTAAACTTTTGTTTCTCTGTTAGAACACTTCAGAGTGAATCATGATCATGATGCCATGTTTGGGGCTTTTTTTCCACAGTCATTTTCAGATTGATCTGTATATTTGTATAGCAGGATGCTACTTCTCTGCTTTTCTCTTCCACCCTGGATCCACCTTAGGTGCTGTTTTAAACAATGCTACTCCTGTGTTGTGTGAGGCAGATGAGATATTATGATGGAGAAATTGCTTCTCCAGATGGAGGGAAAATTAATGAATCTGCATTTCCCTTTTTCTGGCAGGGCTTTTATTGATCAAGGACAGGCAGAAGCTGTTAATCTACTGAGGGCATGTACCTCTTCCAGTCCTTTGCTTCCCTCAGGGGAGATTGAGGTGGAACACTTTTCCTGTAGGCCACTTGGTAGAAAAATGACATGCTTTAAAGTTTTGGTCTGCTGGGGAAAAAAAAATCCAAGTTTTGGTAAGATTTGTGTGCTATCTTTTTCCTGTTTGGGTCAGCTGCTACCCTGTCTCCTCAGCTGCTTTCCAAGCCCCAGTGATGGTTCTGACCAAGCAGACTGATAGTAGCCCAGCATTTATCTGCCATGTGAAGTGTGAACTGATGAGTGATTCTCCTGGAGCTAGTTAACAAACTGTTATTAATCATACTTGCTGTCTATCTCCTTTGACCAAAGGAAGAGGTTGGGAGGTGCAGTTTTCTGCCTCTCTTTCTCAGAGGAGGAGGAAAGATGGGTTAGGGAGAGGCATCAGCTGCTGCAGCCTGGGAAAGCTACTGGTGTGTGTGATGCTATTTAAGGAAACAGATTAGAAGATGGGAGGGAAAGGGAAAATCCCTCTATAATGAACTCATTAGTGCTGGCAAAAGTCAAACCAAATTGCTCTTCAGAAAAAACACTGTCTAGCTGGATTTATTATTGTCTGTAATTAGGGCCAAACCAGGATGGACTGTGGCACAAGCAGGGCTTGAGAGAGAAAAAGTGGTCTATTCAAAGGCTAATTACTCAAGTTGAGAAGTGACATTTACACCAGAGAGAGAATAAGATCTCAATGTTATTACCTCACCTAAAAAGCCTGTGCTTTGCTGGCAGGCTGTCTGTAGGTCAGAAACACTGGGAGGGAGAAGGTTTAAAGGGATTTGAGCATGACAGATGAGAGGCAGGATGACTGGACATATTTATATGCTGACACTGACATTGCACCTGGACCTAAACTAGTGAGGTGTATATACATCTTCACTGAGTCATATGGACCTAGCAGCAACACTAACTCTGGGAATCATTCACAGGCTGAAAGGGGTCAGCTGGACATCCTCAGTGAAAAGCCTTGTGTGGAAGTAATCCCAAGCCTCAGCTTCAGCTACTGTTGGGCATCACCTTGTTTTCCAGGGAGGCTCTTCCCTGTTGGACTTCTGTTGAATGTTTATTGCCCTGTAGGAACTGCCCAGCTATGGAGAGGAGCAGAATGTCCCATAGCAGGGAATTTGCATTTGGGTTTCTCTTGCTGGAGCTGAGGAGTCCTAGCTGAGCTGCCAACAAAGTTTTCCTTCATAGAAACTGATGCAAGAAGGGAGAAAAAACTTTTTTCCCCAAGGAAAACGGCCATTTAGTCGAGTGCCCAGGAGAGTCTCTGAAGGCTGTACTAGTTGCAAAAGCTTTTGTCTCTGCCTCTTCAAACACAGCCGCCTGGAGGGTTTCCTTTGAAAGCAGCTTTTCGGTGTATCTCTTTCAAGTGGCAGGAGTTGTGTGTTTGAGCTGCAGGTGGCCAGCTTGGAGTCTGAGCAGAGCTTGTTTGTAGGGCTGCCTAATTTGAATCTCTCTGAGTGCAGAGGAAACATCAGAGACGTTTCAGGCTTATCTGTGCCAGGAAGTGGCCTCGGTTTCCAAACCACCGTGCAAATTTAAACTGATTTCACCAAAGTAGTGTAAGACTCTCTGAAGACTCTGTTGAAGTTCACGGCTGGCTTTTAAAGTGACTTTTAAAAGAGATAAGTTATTGATCATGGTATAATTGCTTTACTTAAGTTTAAGTCATCTTTAGTTTAGCAGTTTCTAAAATGTATTTAAAGAAAATAAGGTAATAAAAACTTAGGCTGGTATCATTCCTCTTCTCTTACACCTATCAGTGTGCAGTTCAGTGTACTCTTCATCTTGCAAATCTCACACACACCATCCTTCTGTGGAACTTGCTAATCAACCCTTAGATGTTTCATTCTCTCCAAAGCCTCAGCCCAATGGCCAGCCATGGGTATAGTGGTTTGAAAGATCTCTCTGGCCTGTTTGGGGACAAGTAGCTGCCCTAAGAGTGGTTTGAAATTCCCTGCAGAGCTCTGGTGCTTTCTGTTCCTTGGCTAATAGTACAGTAGCTGTTCTGAGCCAGAGACAGGTCCAGCTATGAAATGCTGGTCTCCAACAGTATCAGAAATGGATGTTTGTAGGAGAGTTGCAAGAAGAGGGCAAGGGTTTCCAACAGTTTGCTGTTCAGTAGCTGCTTAAACCAGACATATCTTTTTCTTGATGGGACTTTGTTGCCCAGAACTTGTCCAGCTGTTTTATGAATCCTGGTGAGCATTTTGCATCCTGAACATCTTGCAAAGACTTTCATAGCTTAGTGCTGTGTGAAGCTCCTCCTGCTCTGCTTTGAACCTGCCACTTGCTAGTCCATTTGTTGCTGCCTTGTACACTGGGAGAGGTGGTGAACAATTTCCCTCTTTACATTGCTCAGTGTTATAAATTCCATACTGCTGCTCAGCTGCCTCTTTTCTGCTGAGTGCTGCAGAGGCTCAGGGGGCTTAGTAAGTTGTAGAAAATGGGCTGGAAAACAGAACTTGGCCAGAGCCAGTCTATAGGGTGACTGAGTGGCAGTTTTCTTTTGTTTCCTTCTCTTCTTAGGCTGCCTCACCTGGAGCAGACATGGAGAACCTGTGTGGCAGTAATGGGCCCTGGTGGAGTAGTCAAAAGGAACAGGGATAACTTCTATCCAGATGTCACATTGTTCTGCATGGAGGGAAGGGAATGTCTCTGTTCAGCAGGATGAAGAGAGTTTTCCTGCCTCCTTAAAGCTTAGTTTCCCCTTAAGTGCCAGACAAGTATGCACTCATTCAATCACTCATGCCTGGAAAGGACTGAAGTCCTCATGCTACTCTCCCTGGCACTGTGACCTGATTTGACACTGTCACTAAGGCTTGTGGGCCTTTAAGGACAACACAAATATCTGTAAGGCTACTCAATTAGCTGTGTGCCTTCCAGTTGTGCAGCTCCCACTGCTGTCACAGCTGAATGCTTTCCACAGTATTCACATAGTTCAGAGGAGCTCTGTAGGGACCTGAAGCCTTTGGCTGAGAGTGGTTGGGAACACCACAAGTGTGACAGGCAGGCAGAAGTTGTCCTTTTCACAAAACAGTTTTTCCAAGGGTGGGGCATATGATTGTGGCATACTGTCTTCTACATCAGTTCAGGAGCACCAGGCCTTCCAGAGCCCAGCCTGGTAACTGGAAAATGCTTTCAATGGCTCCACATGATGGAGGTGATCCTCACAGAGGTAAAGAAACATTACAGAGGCAGGTATTGGCTTCAACAAAGATGTTGGTATGCAGCTGATCTCCCTCAGCACTACTGAAACACTAGATTTTCTCAGCAGATAAATGCTAGAATTTGTGAAAATTCTACTGAAGAGAGTAGCACAGCTTTAGTGATTGACAAACCCCTGCTTTGACCAGGCAATATATGTAACAGGGGAATCAAGAGCTCATAAACCCTACTGCTCTTTCTAGTGAAGCTGGCTTTCTGCTCCCTTCACTGTCCTCCTAGATGGTGTCAACACTGCATATATTTCCCTCCAGTCCTGTTTATTGGGATATGCCTGTGCTGCAGCATAGACAGCTTTAAATTAACTTGCTTGGATCCTTGTGGCTGTCAGACTTTTTGCAGCAGTTTGGCACTAGTCTCCATGTTGCTGCATTGTGTGCTGAGTGCCAGCTTGGGTGTTACAGTGCATTTTGAAGTGCCTCTCTGTTGTGGCAGGTGATGGGACTGGAGCACAGGTTCACTGGCTGCCAGAGCACAAGCCTTGCAATGGGTAGGGCTGTGTGACAAAGCTGTGCAGATGGTATGAGTTCCTGCAGGTCTGCAGAGCTAGCATGGGTAACGGTAGCAATGAAAACCTCTCTGGCAACATGAAGAATAAGTATAGCAGGATCCTTTCAGAGTTCCCCTGCACATGCTTGAAACCCTACTCTTGCAGCTCTCAGATGGGTTTAACCCTCTAGTGTGTGGGACTCTTGTCCTACAAATGTTGTACTGCAGCCTGGCAGTTTGAAATATGATGAAGTATGCTATCATCAAGGATGCTTCTGTGGAACCTTCTCTGTGCTAATCAGATAGTGCTGAGGTGGAGAAAGTCTCTCACTTTGCCCATCCACGGGAACCCTTCCATAATGCATTGGTTAACTCTAGGGTTAATCCAGCACTTTGAACTTACAGTTCAGTTCTTTTCTTTCTCAGGGTATCTTGCAGCTCAGCAAACATATAAGCAAGAAAAAACTTTCTCAGCCATTTAATGTTAAGAGGACTTGGTAAGATCTAACTTGGCTGGTGGTGGATGTCTCTTCCTGTTTGGAGATGTTTGCACTGCAGGAAGCTCTCAGGCAGGAGGCTGGGCAGGGTGGATTGCTGCATTTTGGGACTCACCTGGTGCTTTGCAGAGGCACCACTGCAGGGTTTGGATGCAGCACTGTCTCAAACATTCCCCTGTGTGGTCCCAGAAGAATCCTGAAGCTGCCTCCAGCCTTTCCCTGTTTCTCCTCTTCATCCTTGATTCAACACAGAACTCCTAATAAATTTGCTCTCCAAAGTCATGTTTCTCTGCAGCACTGAGCTGTTTCCAGAGATGCTCTGAGAGTACAGTGAGAGGGAAGGGAAACCAGTTTCTTATTGATAATAGCTATCTTTAACTCTACAAATATCCCAGCCTCTGGGGATGTGCCTGAGCTGATGGAAGGATGGTTTATGATGGTCCAGTTCCTGTGCAATGCTTGAAAATTGACAGGAGAGTAATGCAGAAAATCTTTTCTCTAGAAAAGCAGAGCATGACTCTGTGATTTCTTTTATTTCCTTAGGGAAAAGGGGGTTAAGAGCTGATTTATAGAAAAAGAAAGGAAGAGGAAGAAGAAAAAAGGACCAGTGCAGTACAAACAAAGCTAAGGTCCTCCTATTTTGAAGTGGTTGCACAAACTGGTGGGCCAGAGAACAGAGGAAATGGGGTGCTGAGCTTCTGTAGAGCTGAATGTCTGGCAGGGAAGTGTAATATACTGGCTGGGCCAAGTATCCAGAGAGGACATGTCACATAGTCAAGGGGCTTGTTCACCCTCTGGAAAGCATAGGTTTTACAGCTTGAGACAGCAAGACTACAAATGGCAGACGGTGAACCAACACCTGGAGCCTTTCAGTCACACAGGAGAGGTTGCCATGCAGCCACTGTGCAAAGGAATCATGAGGGGCAGAGGAGGAGGGCAGGAAACTTACAATGATGGTGTGATAATGTAGAGGAGAAGCTGGCTGAGTTCAATGTTTTAGGAGTTTTTACCTGTAGAATCAGAAATTTCATCTGTCTTGGCTGCCAGAGGCAGGACTCTGAGTTAGAATGTTCTGTCAGATACTGTATGACTTTTTTCTAATCAAGCTCTTACTGCAGCCCATCAGACTAATAAACACAGTTTCTCCTCAGTCTCCATTCACATGTGAGCCATTACCTTGTACTACTGGGAATTCTACAGCTACCTAAGTGTTTTTTGCAGGAGGGGGACAGTTATGTGGAATAAAACTAGAGTTAAATCATGACAGCAAAGAATAAATTTAATTGTTAAAATTTTTAGAGGTAACACTAAACTGTAGTGAATATACAAAATTGTTACAATATGCCCTTAACTTTGACAGAGCCCTAAATTGTTTACAGACTGTTCCCTCTGAGCAGGTCTCATGTTATCTGTATCTCTTGGTGTTTAAGGGATCATTTAAAGTCCATGGTATCATTAGTAAGTTTAGACTGGAAGAAATTCAGACTAAATTGTGTCTGGACTGCTATGTAGAGGGGGGAAGAAATTAGGCATTTTAGATGGCTTTAGCTAGCAATGATCCTGCAACTATGTCCATTTGAGAGCTCTTTGCTGTCTGTGACTCTACAGAGAAAACAAAACCAAAACCATTGCTGTGCATGTTTGTGGGAACTCTTCAGCAGCACATTATATATTTAAACAAGTATCTGCTGTTATTCTTGTTTGTAAATATTCCTTTTCTTTTTTCCCCTTTCTTGAACCTTTCATTCCAATGGTTGCTTGCAATGCAGAAGCTCCTTCCCCACTGTTGTAGTGGATACAGACTCATTAATGTATTCATTAATAATCTCCAGCCAGACACTACCCAGGGAGATATGAGCTCTGAGTGAACATGTCTGTGGCTACCTCTGCCAAGAGGACATCTATTATCTTCTCACCTCAGCCACAGAAATGGCTCCCCTGACAGAGGCACTTTGCTGTACCACAATGCCCAGAGACTGCTGAATATTCATTATATTTGACTGCCCAAACTGCTTCGCCAGCATATGGTGTTGGAGCCAAAATGTTTTATTACATTCTGCCTTTTGCTTTCCTCAGAGAAAGTGGTGTGGCTTATATCATCAGTTCAGTTAACTTTCTCATCTGAGATCCTTCACCTGTGCTTTGTTTTGAGAAGGGGAACAGAGGGGAAAAACTGATTTAGTCCTGATGCTTTGGTTCCATGAAAGTGAAATTTGCAGCCCTGTTAGTCTGCTGGAAGATTGATTAAAGAAGACAAGCCTTTGAACTTTGTCTTAAACAAGATGTGGTTGTAATAACTGTAATCTACTGCTTTGTATTTCCCCATGTGAGGGAGGGAACTCCATTTACCTCTGTCACAGTGAAAACGAGTGTTGTAGGTGGCCTGCATTCAAACAGCAACAGCCACAGATCCTCTTTGTACCTCTCAAAATCTTTTGTGTTGCTTACTGAGGATAAAAACTAGCCCACATTGCTTCATGGACTTCCAGCCTGATCAAGGGTGAGCAACAGAAATGATCCTACAGCTGTGGTGCAGAATCATGCTCTATGAATGCCATCTTCCAACTAAAGAGAATATTAATTCTCTGGTGTTTCCCAACCTTTTGTGTTTGCTGAGGAAAAAACTTCAAAAGGGCTATACAGAGAGTCTGCAGGTCCATCCACACAGGGTATTGTCTGTGGTGAGCAGCAAACTATTAAAAAGTATGTGAAACTGCATATATACATTTTCTTCTCTCCTGAAGGAGCAAAAGCCAAATTCTAGTGGTCAATATCTGTGTACTCTTACAGGGCTTATGCAAACTAACAGAATTCCACTTCTACCAAAATCCTCTTAAAATCCTTTTGTTCATTCTCATTGTAAGAAAAGGAAAAAACCCCAAAGCACTGAAATGCATCTTTGATCATGATGTAATTACTTGAGAATTTATCTTTATGGTTGTAGAAGATTACTTTAAAAGGCAGTGTTTCCTTACAGCCCCACTGTGTATGGTTTAAGAAACTTAAGTTCAATCCTTTCTTCTGGTTGAATGGTTTCAAACCTGCTTTAATAATTTCCCCACCAATGAGGCAGTAGGCAGTGTTTTTGTATGGTGAGTGAAGACAAGAACTCCTGCTTCAGTACTTGTACCTCATGTGTAATTGTTAATTATCCATCAAGGGAAAGAGCATGTCCGTACCCTGTATAGGGCAGTCCTGAACATTGTGAGCAGCCAAGATCCCACATCTGGTGAGACAGAGCCCTGGGGAAATTGTGGCTTGTTTTGTGGTTTTTGAGATGTGTTAATTCAAATACCATTAGGTAGAAGAGGGAACTGAATCCCAGCCCTTCAGCTGCAGTCTAGGATGTGAAAGAAAACTTATTGTCTGATATATGCAGTCTTTAATGGCTGCCTAAAGCATATGGCTCCAACCACTGACAGCCTAATACATTGTGCCCACTGTTGCCTTAGTTCTTGTCTGGTTTGAATCCTTTTTAAATTCAAGAGTGCATCCAATGAATTTAGTGTTTGCTTGCTGAGAAATATCTAACTGTATGCAATTGTTAAGGTTCCATTGCATTGATCAAGGCATTTTTACTGTTTGCATAATGACATCTGACTTTCTCTTTCCTCTTTCTGCAATGGATATTTTCCCTGCTTAAATGCTAAAATTCCTTTTCTGCTTAAATGCAGATTAACAACAAACATGGGAATAGAAATGACAAAGATGTGTTATTTCTTGAATACTCAGCAGAGATCGCTTCATGCAAGATTTTGTGCAAGCAATACAAGCAGGAAGATGTACACTGCAAACAGTATCAGTGGTGGTAGTTATGTGGGGCTGCTCTGGTTTAGTCTGGTGTAGACTGAGGGTCTCTAGTCAAACTAACTTGATGGTACTGTTATAAGAAGTTAATTCAGAACAATTATGCCATATTTTACTCTGTAGATCCTAGAGTCAAACCTGTTCTATTGATGACACCATGTCCCCTAGCTATCAGCTCAGCAGGTATGCCTTCATAGTGGAAATTAAATTATCTATGTATTAAAATATATTTTCCTTGCATTTAAAAACTGCCTAATGTGTTGCTTATGGAGAATCAGTTCCAGCTATAGAAGCAGAACAGAATATACTGTCTGTGTCTGACCACAGTAATCAGAAAATACAGTTAAAGAACTGGGTTTTCTAGTTACTTATTCAATGTTTGCCTTCGCTATATTCAACCACTCTTGGTAAAATAACGGGTTCTCTCTGCCAACAATATTAATATTTCAACATTACACAGCTAAAGTAGACTGCTTTATTTGTTTTGGTATTAATTCTTTGTATGCAGGTAAAATATTCTTTTAGCTTTGCTCTGTGGAGTGCCTGTAATTTGGCTTGGTTCAGTATTTCATTTCACCTGAGTTGGTCAGTGGAAGGGAATTACTTGCTTTTCAATCATAAGAATATCACAAACACCTTTGGTTATAAACTACAGACTTGTTGAGCAGACATAGTTCTCTCAAACTCAGATGGAGGAAGTGTAACTGGAATAGACAATGTCCAAAAGTGCAATGAATTTGTGTATCACTTATGAACCCATGGTGGTGAAAAAATATACTAAGATTTCTGTCCTCCCCCATTGTTCAGCTGGGAAATTTGTTGTGCAATCCTGTGATGTGTGGACGTGCTGAGGACCTCTTTAAATGACTTTTGGTAACGTAAAACCTGCCTGTGAGATCCCAAAGCTTTTCTCCAAACATTTAAATATACATGCTAAATCCCACAGACATGCACAGTGGGGCTGTGAAAAGCTATCCTAGGGTGTGATCTCCAAGATAATGCTACCTTCCTTGTCTCCTGTGAAATGTCAGTTGTATTATTCTGCTTCACTCTTAATTGTGTTGCCAACCCCTGAGCTTTTGCATCTAATTTTTCTCAACTAAGTAGCAGTGGAGCTCAAGAAGTTAAGGAGTCCTCTTTATCCAGATATGGGAGCAAGATTAAGGTAGACATACTGTATCCAAATAGGAACTCTGCCTATCAGTCATTAGTGGTGGCATGGAAGGTGAAGTTTATGGAGCAGGCAGAAGTGTTTGCAAGATCAGTAGGTAATTGATTTCAGTTGTACATCAGGAGATGGATGCTGGAGATCTGTATTTATTGAATCCTTCTACAATGGATTTGGATTTACTCTAATTTTTTGTTATGAGAAAAAAATTTCCTTTCATGCAAGAAGCTACTAGCAGAGAGTCCTCTGTGTATGAAAAGATTATTTCCATTTCCCTGAGCCTCCTGCCCATGTTCAGTACAAATCACCAGCATCACCACATGGGTCTCTTGCCTAAAGCAAGCTGCAGGGAAACAGAGCAACACTATAGAGGTAGAAATGTGTTCCCCATTACTGGGCCAGGTTGAACATGGAAATAGGCAGGACTGATAAAAGTGGATAAGCTACACTGTCAGAAAGAAAGATTGTGTCTAGTCTGCTTAGGGTCAGGTGATGGGAAATTTAGTCATATTTCAAGTTTCCTTGAACAGAATTTTTTTCTGTTCTACCTCAGACCAGGACACAATTTTAGACTCTTTCCAGCACTACAGATTTGCTGCCATTATGTGACTCTTACATTCCAAAACAATTTAGAGTTACCCTTAGAATCAAGATGTTCTTAGGTTATTTTTTTGCACTGGGACAAAAATATTTAACTTTTGAAGGAACAATGCCAAGCTTTTACCTTTTTGAGTCTGTACATTTTTAGCTAAATCACAACAGTCATGTTATCTTTCTTCCTCATGCCAAATACAGGATTTTTCCTTCAAAAAGAATTTTTGAATAAAAGCCATTTCCCTTTATCAGTAAGGAATTAAGCTCCTGTAGGGATCCTTTGATTTCTTCAGTGTACTAAAGGCAGGGCACAGGGGATTTTTAATATCATGGTTTGTTTTGTATTTCAGAAGCAATGAAGAGCAGTGGTTAGATCAGCTGATAGTAAATCAGAAATCACATGCTGTATAGCTTTTAAGTCCTTTAAGTATTCTTTTGCCTTATTAACCCTTTCTGATAGGATGTTATTTATACTCAAAAATGGGGATAAATCCTCACTGGTGGCAAAGACACTAAAACTCAGCAAAAGATCATATGTCACTTGAAGTACAAAAATGAAAGAGAATGGACAGTTTGTTCATGGACTGATGCTACTAAACCATTGCTCCAACTCTACCTTGTTCAAATCCTCTCCAAGGTTAACTGGGAAGGCTTAGACTATTGGTACCTCTTTTCTCACAGGAAAAGTCTCCTACAAAGTGGGACATGTGGATAAAGGGGTGTTCTGGGACTGTGGTGTACTGGCATTTCCCATGTTCCAGCTGCTTGTAGATAGCTAGAAGAGGTCCAAAAAAAACACCCCAAAACAAAACCCAGAAAAAATAAAATGGAGGCAGTTTTCCAGACAAAATTGTCACCTTTTTAACAGAAAATACTTTACATTCTGATTCATGCACTGATGTTTATAATTCAGAAATTATTTAGGCTTTTATTGCACTTGATATTATAATGATCAATTGACATTTAACTATATTGTGATTACTAATGCATTTAATTAAGCTTTTCTATTCCTTCCTTGAACAAAGGAATCCTGGATACCATAACAAATCCATTTAATCTCTTTGTGGCAGGACTGAGTCTTTCTGCTGTATACTGAAAATCAAGTTTATTCTGTGTTCCTATGTGAAATGAAATACAGAATAAATATTTACTAAGTTTCAGAAAAGTAATTTAGGAACTTCTGCTTCCATCAGCACTCAGGGTCTGATTCGTGTCTCTCACTGTCTTCATGCCACTGATTTCAGAGGAGTTCTTTCTTTCTGCACGGAAGGAAAATGTAATTTTCTTGCTTGAGCTGGAAGACATCTTTGGATCTAGCCAATAACAGTCTTTAGTTTTTCCCAGTCTGAACAAAGTCATTGAAGAGGTGAAAGACATTCTTCTAACTCCTGGGTGCAAGGTCCTGCACTGTGTGTCCGTGGTGCTTTGGGTGTGCTCTCCGAGTGTAGCTGGTTGGGATTTGGCAACAACCCAATGGTCTGCCAGCTAATAAAGAGGTTTACCTACCTCCAAACCAGCCTTCTTAGCTCTGGCACAATAGTAGTGATACCAAGAGTTGCCCTAGCTTCAAACCCACCTACAGAAAACGGACCTTCAAGCTTGCAGATCCCCACCCATATGGAAGCTCAGACCTGGGTGCTCTCACTGCAGAGTCTAATCTCCAGGCCATCCCTCTAGCAGTGTGATTGACATGTAGCTAATAGAGGATTATAACTTCAAAATGAGACTAAGCAGTGGGAACAGATGAATGTTTAAATGAGTCTCTTTTTATGCAAATGCACCAAGCAATAAAGAACAAGAATAAAGAATCTCCTACCCTCTGAGAATCTGGGAAGTGTGGAAGCAACTTGCTTCTATATAGAAGGGGAGAGTATTGTTCTCTTTCTTAGCAGCCATTGTGTGTTCTGCAAGAAAAACAGAGCAATGGTGAACACAAGCCTTCACTGGACTGGGCGTGGAGGGAAGAGAAACAGAGTAGGAGACAAGGCTGGGGTGGGCAATCTGGTTCTTTCCAACCTTTTCTCTTCCTCTTCTTCTTTGGTCAAAGTTGATTGAAGTTCCTTCCGAACCAGAGGACTGTGTAATTGCATCAGGGAGCTTCCAAAATCCATAGCAATAACAAAAGAATAGGAAAGATAATAATTGGAATAAAAAGCATCTTCCATTGTGGGAGAGCCCTTTCCCTCTCCATTAAATGGAAATAGCCACAGTGCAAAAGGAGGGTGATAGCATGTGTGTCAGAACAGAACAAAACTCCCTCAGCCTTCAAAGGCTTCTGTGAAGAGTGTGGCTGCCTTGTGCCCATGCTCAGAGCACAGGGTTAATTACACCTGAAGTAGCATCGAGGTCATAGGGAGTGGGAAGGTCTGTGGTGGAAGAGCAATGAAAGCTGTCTGCAACCAAGTTGGTTTATAAACCTGGATGCCTCTCATTCTATGAGGAGTAGTAGGGTCCACATTTCTTCTAGGACTGGTAGGAAATGAGTCTCTGAGGTAGCTAAATCCTGAGCTGTTGCTGAAGATTTGAGCCAGGATCTGCAAGCGAGCAATGAAAAATCTCTCAGCCAGG
The DNA here is from genome assembly GCA_013399015.1 of Galbula dea. Classification (NCBI taxonomy): domain Eukaryota; kingdom Metazoa; phylum Chordata; class Aves; order Piciformes; family Galbulidae; genus Galbula; species Galbula dea. Next base: position 6,437,582 of record VWZX01004555.1, on the reverse strand, counting down.
AATGTGCTACTGGACCCCTCTCCCTCACAGCATCCCTTCCTTTACCTCTGGTATGAGGAATTTTCTTCTAGACTCTGCTCTATCTGTACCCACTGGATTTGGGGAAGGGAGGTCTAAAGGTCAGAACGAAAACAAAAGGCAACAGCAAAACTTTCCCCACCTGACCCCTGGGCATCACCAGTTTGGCACTGTTATTTCTCAAGGAAGCTTTTATTCAAGCCAAGGACAGTGCTGTGAGTCACTGCCCTTCCCATGCTGCTGCTCTTCATTGGAAAACTCTCCATACCTCCACCTTGATAGAAAATCTTATCTGGCTTGACAACAGCTGATTTATTCAACAGTTACAAACCCAACATCAAAAATTCTTTTGATGGGGGAGGAGGAGATACTGCACTAGGAAGGTGCTAATCTAGAAGGCATTTTCTGCATAGAGAATTTTGATTTAGATTTGATTTTTTTTTTTCTTGGAAAGGAGCAGGATGAAATTACTTTCATAGCTGCAGAGAAGCCCTGTGAACAAGCTGTTGGCATTATTGTGACTCTTCAAGTGCTTTCAAATTGTAAACCTTCTGCATAGTGGTGGTGGTGAATTGTCCCTGCTCAAAGGTGTGTACCAGCACTGCAATAATGTGTTGTTTTGGAGTGGATGTTCTTATTTACTGTCTGCTTATGAAGTCTGTAGCACAAAGGGATTTTCTGCCTAGCTGACAAAAAGGCATTCTCTAAATTTTCTTTCCTTTCTGCATGCATGCATGCACTTGGAATGTTGCTGGGGTAGGGGGAGAAATCAGTCAGAGCTCCAGTAAAATCCATAGGCGGAGAGCTTCAGTGCTGCCCGTTCCCATGAGCACCCAAATCCCTCAGGCATCTTTGATAATCTCAGCTTGTAATTATTAGCAGTAAATATTTTGCTGTTGGGAGCAGGTGAGTGTGGCTAGAAGGAACTGGCATATATCCAATGAATTTATATGCTGCCTTATTATCATAGTAACTGTATCAGGGAATAGATGGTGTTTTCTTACTGCATTTTGGAACTTTGAGACGCAGAAAACCCTACAGTCCAACCAGAAATCTTTCTCCACTTGGGAATCTGAATAGAAATGTTTCATATTCCAGGCCAATGCCCATCTTTGCTCTCTGTTATCAGGCATCAAAAGAGAGATGAATGATTTCAGTATGTCTTTCATGAGGAGTGTTTACATTTCATTACTTTTCTCTCCAAATTCCTACAAGAACACTTCTGAAATATTTCCACACAGAAAATTAAGCATTTTGAGATTTCACTTTTTTACAGTCAAGTTTTCTTACCTTTTTTATATTAATCCACTATTTCTGAAGATGGATTTGTTTAGTTGTGCTTTTGGTTTACAATACAACAGCATTTAATCCAACCTCACAATTTATTTTAAATGATCATATTCAACAGAAGTTTTATTTAAAATTGCTCTCAAGATATGTCCATGCAAAAGTAAAGTGGAAGTAATAGTGGCATGTCAATGTTCCAAAATAAAATAAAAACTCCAAAGCACAAATTCCAGAAAGATCCACTATTTTTTTTTATTAGACCAAATATATTACTGAAATGCAGAAATCAGCTATGTGAAAATAGCTTTCCCAAAATGAATCACTGAGATGAAAATGTTGTCTCAGACCAGCTAAAACTAACCTACCACAAATTAGATACATAAATAATAGCTGCAATATTTTTATAGCAATAACCAGGAAGCCTCATAAAAAGCTGTTGGTATGTAAAAGTTTTGAACTGGAGCAAAGATAAAAATAAACAACAAAACTGGTTCAAGTCCTTTCCTTTACCTTGTTCTGCAATCCTCTTATCTTGTAAACCATTTCCACAAAACCTCAGCCCTTCTGTTTCTGCAGCAATGGACCTGGTAGGAAAAAGAGAATGAAAGTTAATTTAATGTAATATGAGTAATTGTGTCCCACCTCAGTTCCTCCCCTGTTCTCAGCATCTCAGTATTGGAGTGCCTTCCAGGAGTGCAGCGAACAGCGTGACTCGCATCTGGCACATATTTGTTCACTTGGTCCTTCCTCAGGGGAAATTATTTTCAGTTGAGTGATTTGTTAGGAGTTTTTCTTAAATATGTGCACATGGGATGCTAAGGATTTGCTAGAAAAAGGCTAGGCCAAATAAATTCCTCCTAAAATGGAGGAAAAAGAAGTTTGTGAGGATTATGTCTCGTAAGAGTTAATGCTGTAGTGAGCAGGCAGAGCAAGGGTGATACCTACACACACACGACAGTGGGTTGCTGACTGCATCTGCAGTGATCACTTCAGGAGGCTCTTACATAGTGTGGGTGTGTCTTTGAACTTGAAGCATTAAGCATTAAGACCTGGAGACTGACCTGTGCATCAGAGAAAGGAGAACTTGACAGCCCAACACTACTGACAGAAGCTGCTGCAGAGGGTTGTGATGTGAGTATAAGGGATAAACAAATGCAAGATACAAAACTAAGCATTTCACTGCTCTATGCCTCAACATGCCCAGCTGTAAAATGGGTTAAATCCCCTTCACTGAGCTTTGGGCTTCAGTTTGACTGTTCAAAAAGACAGAAGCTGCTGTAAAAATGGATGTTTTTGAGTGTTCAGTTAATTGATTTAAACTATCCCAGCTCTGAACTCAGTTTCATTCCACATTTGGTTTTTTTCCCTGATGTCAGCTTGGTTTCCCCACCAGCAAAACATTTACAGACACTTTAAGTACTGCTTCCTTACACTGGTATTTGGAGGGTAGAAATTGAAATTATTTCTGACAAAATAAATTGATCCATTATAAGAATTATGGGTTGAGTGAATTAAACATTCATATGTAGTAGAGGGTTTTGTGGGTTGGCTAATGTATATAGTTATTGATATTTATTTAGGCTACAAAACACAGTGGGCTAATACTTTTTACTTAAAACTTTTTACTTGCTTCACAAACTTATATACAGCTGGTCCTTTTACATGACAAGTGCTTCTCCAGGAAGCTTGTACCTGGACAGTATGTCCTTCTATAACAGGACAAATAATTAAATTCAGCAAGTTTGAGTGTAAAAAACACAATCAAAATAAAGATGATGAGCTCTTTCTTAGGTAGCTCTCTTGCCTTCCCTTGTTCACCATCTGCTAGCTGCTGCTGTTCCAAGCATTTGTCTAGCTCCTTTGTACCATTCTGCCTCTGGTCCAGAGAGTTGCCTTTGGTTCCCAGGAGGGCTTTAGGCTCTGAAGCTGCTCTGCTGATTGAGTTGTTTGTGGCATTGCTAAGAGGAAGCCTCTGGTGCCTCATTGTAGGGGAATTAGAGGTCATGGGAAGTTCTTGGGAGGGGACGAGTAGCACAAAGGGCTGGTACTGCTGTCTTTAGGTTCTGTGAAACATTGGATACCTAAGTTTAAGCTGATCTTGACTTCTGGGGGCTTTGCCCTAAAACAGGCTCTGTTCCCATTGGATCAAAAGTGGACAGGATTGTGGTTGAGGTTGTTTCTTGTAAAGCTGAGTGGATTCCAGGCACAGGGAATAGTGCTATTCCCTTTCTTTATCTCTAACTCCCATGCATTCACACACACATCTCTGTTCTTTATTCAGCTTTCCTTGCAACTGGAAATAAGCTAGAGGGGAAAAAACTCAGGAGCTTAACCTCAAATACCTTGTCAATATGATACTTTTTATTAAAAGCTTTAATAGATATTATGGACAATAATCTATCTTTCTTCAGGCTATTAACTTTCCTATAAAGAGCAATGCACAGCAGTGTCCTTCCTTCAGCAATCTTAGAGGCAGTTTAACCACCACCCCCTGGGAGGACCTTGTTCTCATCTAAGCATGGTGGTTTTCTGACTAATTTAAATTTAACCTTATTCAGCTTCATTGTTGTCACTGCTGCTACTCAAAGTAGAACTCATCCATAGGTGAAAGTCTCTAAATGCTGAGCTAGCTAGAGGCAGATTTATACCAGACTCTTTTTAATTATCACCCCTTATTTAAGATTCCACTCTAAAAATTAATATGGGTTGATTTCAAGATGATATTTCTGTATGAAGTGGCTTTTAGGCAAGGAGACTTTGTTTTCCCCTTCCTTCTGTCCCATCCTGTGCAGACACCCTTTGAAATTTGATGTGGCTGGATAGTAGGCAGTCATTAACTGTGCTTTCAGGGTTGTGGATATCTTCAGTGTTAAGGTCATGGTAGCTTCTCTGTAAGGGATCTAAAAGTAGTTTATGATAGTTTAATGTGATTCATTTTCTTCTCCAATATCTTTTTAAAGGATTGTTTCATCATTTTCTGGTATTTTCCTTATTGAGATCTTCTTTGTTCTGTCCTCTGTGAAGCTTCTGATTTGCTGTATCAGAATGTTTTATGGAGAGGTTGGTTTGGTTCCATTCTAAATGTTTCTCTGCTTGTATTGACCCTTAAAGTGGCAAAAAAAAATGATTTAGGGTGTTAAAAGAGAGGTGGTTTTACTTGTACAACAAAAGTGGCAACCTGAGTGAACTGTGGGGCCTCCTGTGACCTCTCCATGAGCCCAGGGCATGAAGGCTTCCCTGGCTCTGTTGCTGTCCCTAGTTTGCCACTGCTTTTGAGTTGTTGTACAGCTTGGCTCACTGGTGGCATTGTATCCAGTTGCTAATGAGCTGAGAGTGAAGTTAGGGGAAAGGAATACTTGTTGAATAAGTTGTATGATCTGGTTAAGCTGTTTCCAGACAGCAAAGCTCTTGTTTTTGTCTCTGGAAAAAGGGAGGAGGATGGAAGAGAGAAGCAGCAGTGATAGCTGGAAATCTGAGTGGTTTTCCAAAGGATTCTGAGAGAACTGCTGCTTTGAGTAAAGAATGCAGAAGCTGAGAACAATTTTGCTGTAAAACTGACTCAGTTCTGAGCACTACCATGAAAAATTGTGGTGTACTGTGATAAAAATTGTCATGTTTATTTCTCACCATGCTTGGCTAGTTGTACAGTTGTCTGTCTCTGTAGGCTTTGGATTTTTTGCATCATGTTCCCTTGTTAGTAAGTAACCTACAACATCTATAAAATCTAGCTCGGGGAGTATCAGGATCAGTAGAGGTATGCACTGTGTAGTGGGAAGATGTTAAGAGCTGTCTTTCTGATGCATTGGTTGCCCTGGGATGTGGTTGAGTCACCATCCCTGGAGGTATTTAAAGGATGTATGCATGTGGCACTTAAGGACATGGTTTGGTTATGGACTTGGCAGTGTTAGGTTTACAGTTGGACTCTGATCTTAAAGGTCTCTTCCAGCCTAAATGATTCTATGATTGGTGTCCTGGGCTGGGTTTAAAACTAAGCTTGATATGTGGGTCCAGCCCCCCCTTTTTTTTTTTTTGTTACAGGTTCTTGGGTTCAGTCTAACCAAGACTGAACCTGAACTGTATTTTCTGTTCAGTGGGAATATTGAAAAAATCTCTTCTCCTTGGCCTCTAGTTCTTGTGGGAAAAGTCAAATCTGGGAATCTTTGAAATTATTCTTCCCTTTTAAAATGTGGTTTAAATTTTTCAGAAGAATTTAGAAGGGATTACTAATCCACATGTGCTCAGCCACTGACTTCACTAGGAAGCTGAGCTAAAAATATATGAAGGTGCCAGTTTTGTTGCTCAGCTGAGAGCTTGGCTTATACCTGTGAATTTGCTGTTGTGGTTATTTAAATGAAAATCTCCTACTCTTCTAGGGCCTCCACCCTTCTTATGCTGTTGACCTGGATTCCTTTTGTGCTCCCCAGCACTCAACCAAGCTGCAAAATTTGCCTTCTTGATCGTCTCTGATCACAGCCATTCTCCTGTTTATGAGATGCTCTCTCCATCCCTGTCTGGTAAGTTTCCTTCCTTTCAGATTAAAATCCTTCTTAAAAAGTTATAATACCTATAAAAGTAAATAGTTAGATCCCAGGGAAATCAATTTTGGAAATGGTAAACCAAATTTTTTTTCACTTATTCAGTATTTTCTTTATCTAACAGAAGGAAAAAAAGATTAGAATTCTTAGCTTCTTGTATGTAAAGCTTGAAACAAGCTGAGATGCTTAACTTCAGTGCATTAAAGGTATGGACTAGACCTCTAAAGAGCTTGATTAAAATCCAGTGACATTACTTACTTGATGCAAAAGATGAAAGTAAACATGTGAACTGCTTGAAAATCACCTTGCTCCTCTGATGTTGTGGCAAAGCAGCAGTGAGCACTGCCCTGGTGCAGTATCTAGAGGAGTTCTGGATGGTCAGGGGTGGCTGAAATGATGGTTCCCTCCCTTATGCCCTTTTCATAAGGACCACCTCAGATGGTTCCCTAGCAAAGAACACATAGGCTTTGACTGGAAACAGTATCTTGGTGCTGGATGTACAGATACTAACTCGCTAAGGAAGGAGAATGTTCCATGCTTGTTGCCTGAGGTCAGGGTTTGGTTTCAGCCTGTTTCCTGTATGTATGATACTCAAAGCTCTAGAGACCTACGTATGTGAATTGTCTGGGCAGCTGCTGTTGAGAGCCATCATAAATTCACTTACACTTCTGTCAAATATGCCAAACTATCAGCATTAAAGACCCCTCTGGGCCACCTCTCAGAGGGTCCAGCAATTTCTCTTGGTTTAGGTGGTATCTGCAGAGCTGCTGGTTTTGCTTTTCTAATTTCTGAAGGTGAGTTTTGTTCAAATACTCTTAGCAACATCTGGAACTCTTACATGCAGCAGAAGTGGGAAAGTTATTTACCTTGAGTGAGCAGAGTTTGTTTTTTACCACATGAATCAAAAGAACATGTTTTGATACATTTAAGACCCACATGTCATAAACCTGCTGTTTCTGTGCCTGCCAAAGCCAAGAACCAGTCAGCCATGGGAAAGAGCAAAGGGGAAAAAAAACAACTCACAATAAAACCTATCCAAGCCTAAAGGAAATATTAGGAAAGGAGATGAAAGACAACCACCTGGGATGCTCATGAAGCAATAGTTTTTAATCCCCTGCTGGTGTTACATGTTTTCTTAGAAGGGGAATTCATAGCTAAAGGAAAGATTGCATGGGTAATGTTTTTGGTCACTGTAACCCCCTGCTCAGAGCCAAAGGCTCTCCTTGCAACCAAGAAACAGTGTTTTCTTGCAGAGCCCAGGAATTCCCTTATGTCTTGTGTCTCCTCTGCAGATCTGTAAGTGATTTAGTGAAAAAGTGTTGGCCTCCAATTTTACAAAAAGGAGGCAGCAGTGATCATAACCATGCACAAGGAGGTAGTAAAATGGACTTGGGAACTGCTTGGTCTGTGGAAAAACGTTGTAGCTGAGAGAAATCTTTATCTGACCAGAAAGACAAGAAAGGTTTTAGAAATTGTAGCCCCAGCTTTGTGTTGCTGACAAAGTTTGCAACACAGTGAATTTATGAACCTTGGGGTTTACAGCATTTGTCTTTATGCAGTGGTATGAGATTTTGGACAGTGGCCAGGGTGCCATCTGCAAGTGTCCAACAGAAGTCCCAAATGCTTTGTAGAATAGATAATCCTCTCCTCCCACACTCCAACAACAGTTCCAGCCAAGTGGGAATGGAGGAATTTTATAAGATTAGCAGGATACAGGCTACAAGCAGAGAGCTAACCTTGTCTGCCTTCAAAGCCAGGGCTATAATCTCTAAATTGAGTTTACATGATTTATCACATCTAGGAAGATTGGCAAAACAATCAGAAAAACTAGAGGAGAGGGGAGGCAAGATGACAGCCACTGGACTGGAGATATTTTTTTCTCATCAGTGGTAGGATGCACAACTCAAACCACTGAAATGGGATTAATACTGGCTCCTCAAACCAAATTGTCCTGAAACACAGAGCTGCTTAATACATTCCTATGAAAATGCAATATTTCAGGACAGCAGCCCATCTGTTATCATGGAGGCATCAGATGGAAAGTGCATTAGAAGTTGGAATTTGTCCCCACTGGGAGAACTGCACTGAGTCATGGTGATGTATGGGAACTGTGCAAAGGGAAGAGAGAAAATATGCTCCCTCTGATTTATGTATTGCATAATCACTGCCAGTTTCCACAGCATTTCTGTTCTGTTGGCTGCAGACAATGTGAAGAAAAGTTCCTTTTGGCTCCTTTGCAGTCTGATTGTACTGGGGTTTTATTGGTGGACAAGGTCTATTAGGATGGTGGAAATATGTTTGAAAAGCCAAGAAAAACCCCAGTACAAAAGACAAAGAGCAACAGAAGCTGACCTAAGAGAAGAAATAGCAGATTTGATAAGTTTTGTTCACTTGATGCCTTAACCTGTATAGGTTTGATATACAGCAGGATGATTTGTTTAAATATCTCATGCATGTTGCTTCTTCATAGCCAGTTTTTGTGGCATCCCATTAAAAGAGTCATACAAATGTAAACCCATAGAGAACTAACAGGGAATTTGGGCTGCACAAGACCAAGCTGCTTTTGAAACAGCATGGGTCTACAACAAGTCTTAGTCTGCAGGTCACAGGGAAGTAAAGCTACATTTTGTCTGTATAGCTGAAATAAGAACTAGACCCAGGACATTAGAGTAGAACTAGTTTCCAGTAATGCCAAATTCATAGGATACAGGAAAGTATGAGAACACTTTATCCTTTGCTCCCAGAGTGGTGCTGTCTAGTTGGAAAGCACAGAGAATTTCTTCTCACTGGCTCTGGACCCTGAAGCACAGTGGTAATTATGATTTTCCTGTCTGCAACTGCTGAGCCTTTGGTGCTCACAACAAAACTCATCCTGTCTTTCCTTCTGTGATCCACTACACCTCCACTTTCCACTTCTACTTAGCCTTCATCCAGTTACAAGCCTATGAAATTACTTTGGCTGTTAAGTAACATCTACAGCTGAGACAGGAATAAAGCTACTTCTGGAAATGTACCCCCTACACTTTGCAAAGAGACAGATTAAAACTTTCTTCTTATCCTTAGGGAATCTGGACACCTCCCAAGAAAAAAGCTATGAAATGGTTTCACCTGTTAAGTGCTAGGATCTTCTTAAGAATCCTATCATAATTCATTTTTATTATCTGTTGCTAGAACTACCCAGGTGGCATATTGAAGAACACTTGTCAAAAATGTAGCATTGTTCTTTTATCAGGAATAAATTAAATTTATCTCATAACACAATCACTCCTTCTGAAATTACTATAGATCCAGTCAAAAAGGAATCAAAGATAATGTATTTTTCTTCATTTATAGCATTAGCAGTCATCATCTTGTCTTGGATTTTTCCATCATCTTTTTCCAATAGAAACCTCAGGTATTTAAAGGCTAGTAAAGACCATCCTGGTTTGGTCTGGCTGAATTTTGCTGATTAGCTGAAGTAGGCTTGTGGCCAGCCTTACATCCACATAGTCTTTCTTAAAGCCTTGGTGGGGTGGTGCTCCAAGGAGACTCCTCATTAAGTTCATATTGGCAAATATTGATCACCTCAGGAGCTCTGTAGTGATTAAGGTTGGGATTTCCCTCCTGTAACATCATCTTGCTGAGCATGTTTAAGCCACTTCCTGGATACTTGTTAACAGGTGATTTCACAGGTATTCAGGTTTGCTTGCCCTCTGATGTGTCTTTCTCTTTTTACTGTTGAGGGAGTCTGGGTGACAAGCCTAGGTTATATACTTCACTTTTTGATGCTTAAAATGAGATGAATTCCATCCTCCAGTTCCTTCACAGCTATTTACTTGACTTTTCTTCCCTGGCTGCCTCTGGCAAGAGGCTGTTTCAGATCAGTTCTCTGCTGCACAAAAGGATTCTTGCTCAATTCCTCCAGGGCTTGACCTTTCCCAAGCTTTTTCATTTATGCCACCTGCTTCCCACATTTGACATAGCCCTAAATAGTTTTGTACTGTCTCATGAATTCTCTTTAGAGTTACGTTTTACCTCTGTCACCTCTGAGTCTCCTCTCACAACAAATACAGGTCATGTTTGCCCAGTGGTTCTGTGTGAGATGCCAAGCTGCTGTATCAGCCTTCTATTCCCTAAACTCCTTCCTCACAGCAACATCTTTGGGGCCAAGTTATCACTTGTTCAGAGTGTGCCAGGGAGGGAGTGGAAGGATACAAGGAATTTCTTTTTCCCATGGATGAGGTACTTGTGCTGGAAGAGCCTTAGTGTAGCTGAATGTCTGCAGAGGTGCAAGGAGGTTGTTGAAGGCAGTAGAATAGCTCCATGGGTGGGGTTTGTGCCAAGATTTATACACTGAGAAGTTCTGGGATTCACTGCTTTTTTATTTAATTCCCTTTCTCTTAATATAATCTTTTTGGAACCTCAGGCACACTGGAAAGGAGCTTAGAAAGTTGGAGAACAGCTTCCAGGCCACATACACATATTTCCCTCTTCTTTACTACTTTTCCCATCCAGTCACCCTGAAATTCACTTTCCTATTATCAAGGTTGTTTGTTTAGCTTGCAAATTAGGATACTGTGAGGAAAAGGCCATAAAAGCAGCCCATGGCTCAATATTACCTGAATGTTGTTAATGCATACCTGCATAAAAATATGCACTATTGTTTGCCAAGTTTGGGATTGGCTTTGCAGAATCACTTATCCAGTACTGTACATGTGTATGAAGTGGAGCACCTTGATCATGATCAAAGCTAGCTGCTTGCTGAAGTCAGATCCTGTGCCTTTATGTGCTCTCAGGAGCTCACCTTGAGCCTTGGGACAGCAGAGTAAGGAAAGCTCATAAAGAAGTGAAAAGTTGTTTTTGGTGGAAAGGACCTGATGGAGGAATTGAGGAGAGGAGAAGCTGATTAACATTGTGGGCTTGCTCAGATACATAGAGAGAAATTAATCTTCCCTCTAGTATAAGGGATGGGGTAGGCTCATCCTGTCCCTCTCCAGCTTGTCCTTTCACAGTCTTAGCATCTTATTGAGACCATGTAGCTAAGGTCTCTTGTGCAGCAACCTCATTATCTTCATCTCTGCTGCTGGAGGAGTAATAGGATGTGTCTGCCAGAGCTAGGTGATCTTGCACTGAGAAGGGAAAAATATCCACTGTAAACTTCACACAGAACATCACTGATCTGGAAGAACAACTTTCAGGAAGCAGGTGAACAGATGATTTATCACAAGGTAGTTTTGACCCTTGCCAGGGTCTTATTAAACACTTTCTTTATGGCTGACTGTGTGTAGCACAGGCTGGTCAAAAGACATTGATATAGATTCTTTCCAGCTTACACTCCATTACCTGAGCTGTAGTGAAAGAGTTTGTCTTCGAACACAAACATGAGAGGAAAGGAAATACAGTCAGACTGTGGGATGCCCTGGTGCAGTTTGGGCTAAGTGTCTTGTACCAATTAATGGAAGCTTATTTGGACTCTCATTTACTTATGGGGCTGATGAAGCCATGAAGAGTCTGCTGGTCCCTCACCAGCAATGGATCTGTGTGTAGACAAGTTCTAGTTAGTTCCTCTAGAAAGAGGTAAAACACAATATATTTTAATTGAAGGAGTTATTAGCTGCTGCTTCCCAGGGACAGGATCTCCTTGGAATTTTCATATCAAAAGCCAATGTCTCACACCCCAGATTCAGCCCACCAGACTGCCCCTGAAGCATCTATGTTAGCTGCCAAGCAACCTCCTCTTTCAGTCTGGAGAGTGTGAAAGACACCAGCAGAGGGTTGAGACCTCAGTGGAGCGAATCATCCTTTGGAGACAGAGACACAGACATCTCTCTGCTCTAGTGAGGACCCAGGATGATTGGTTACTATTTCTGACTTCAGCATCCCAGTTAAATCCAGTCTTGTAGGGTGAAGCTGTGGCTAGTCTCCCAGTTAAACTGCTGATGTTTAATGAAGCATGTGGGCTTTCTGACCTTTTACTGCCATGGGCAGAAAGAGGAATCTTATTTCCACATCAGGAGGGAGGTGTCCCTTGTCCTATGTTATCAGGATGACAGAACCCTTTTCTCTGTAAGAGACTTATCTTCCTGGCTGGAAAGTAAAAAACCACTAGATTTTGTCTAAAGGAAAGCTTTGAATCTGCCAAGTATTTGTGAAGCAAAAAAACTTGTAAGGGTCCTGGAGAGGGGCTGATTTGTCACTGCTTTGTTGGTGTAATTTTCTCTGCTTACTGGTCCTAAGGTTTACTTGCTGTGGGAGAATGCCACTTTGCGTGTTTCAGTGTGACATTTAGAGTTTTCCTCATGCAAACTGACCCAGTGGCAGCCCAGGGACAGCAGACCATGAACTTACAAGGGCTGACAGCATGCAGCAAGGTCAGTATGGGGGTGTGATTTCTCTTCCCTGCAAGAAGGGAACAGGGTCAGTTGCTGTGGAGGGATGCTCTGGAGAGCTGATGCAGAATTATTTTCCTTTTGCTTCAGCTGCCCTTTTCCTCAGCAAAATCAAACCAGTATTTTAGGGCTGTGCTGCCCAGTTTCAAACCTCCAGGCACTTTTTGTCACTCAATACTATTTAGCTCACTTATTTGTCTGGTTATTTTTGGAAAAATTGTCAGAATATATATTCTTCTTTCTGTTCTTCTTCCTCAGACCCTTCCACAAATTTGAAAATCTGTTATTTTGTTTAAAAGAGGAAAGGAAGAGAAAAATAATTTTGGACAAATTTGACTGTCTATCTAGAAACAAAATATTCTGGAAGGAGTGAAAATGAGGTTTTATTGGAATTGATTTTTAAGCTTCACTATGGATTTTGTTTTCAAGTTCCCATGGCAATACAGGGAAAGAAGATGCAAACCCAGGGATGATGATACAATGAAATTAGGCACTGTAGAAGCTGGTGGCTGGCTGTGGTGGTATAGAAACCAAAACCATGGTGTGACTGCTTGGTGCAGTATCAGGTGAGATACTGCAATTGTCTAGAGATGCTGGTTCTGCTAAGATCCTGGAGTAGGGTGAACTTTGCAGCAAGAGCTGGCACAGCTTTTGTGTTTGGCTAGATATGGCACTGATTTGTGTCAGGAAGGAGCTTCATGCAGCGAGGCACTGTAGGGAGACAGTTGCTTGTGATTTACTCTTTGTGCCAAACTTGCTTTGAGTTTTATTTTTAAAAATCCTGTGTAGTGGTTTTTTTCTGCTTCCCTCTCCTGAGCTGAGCAGCACTAAATGTTGTTTGCCACTGAGGATACTTAAAACAATTTTTCCAAAGTGCTGATGAAGCAGGACACGCTTTTATTGCTGGCATAATATCTCTCAAGCTTGCTTCCTTGATTGTGTTTGTAAAACACCAACCTCAATAAGTTCAAACCCCAAGGAAGGGATGGTGCAGAAGGTAGCTCCTGAGTGACAGCCCATCTGCTTGCCTGTCTTGCAGGCCAAAATGACTTCATTACAAGGCAGCATGAAACTGAGTGCAGAGGCTGGCAAGAAGGCTCAGCTTTGCTGTAGCTACCACGATGCTCTTGCCCTGTTTGATCCCATGCTGTGTGCCAAGGTAATTGGCACACAAGGTCTGTTCCTCCTGCTGGGAGACTCTGTCATTACGCAGCATGATTCCTGAAAGCAGGGAAACATGCACTTTGCATGTCAGCATATTCACACGCTGATGTAGGACAGAGCTGGATGGCTGCCTCCTGATGAAGGGTGCACAGAGATAGCTAAATACTTTAGACAGCAAGAGAAGTGGAGCAGGGCATGGCAAACAGACTACTGCAATGCAAGGAGACTACGGTTCCTGAAGCCTGTCTTTACCTTACCTGGGAAGCTGTAAAAAAGGCTTTTGAGCTAGATGTCCTCAGTCCAGGTTGCCAGTGGCTGGGAAGAGTCAGCTGACTCCCACCCAAAGCAGTACAAATCAGAAGGACTGTCAGGTCTGCCTCTTCCAAAGAAGATGCAGTTCTGTAGTCAGGCTTGTAGTGTTTGGTCTACTGTCACAGATAAGAGATGTTTCTCTTCCCTTAGCTGAAAAGGGCTTGAGCCTAGTTCTTGGTGTGCTTTGATCTCCTGTTCAAGTCTGTAAACACACCTCAGCTCCAGCCTGGGGTATATGCAAGTCTAAGCTCAGTTACTGTTTTCTGGGCCTGACTTACAGCTACAGTACTTCTGACTTCTTTGGCTCTTCTGAAATTACCCAGTCTGCTTATCCCTAAATTCATCTTTCTGCTTCTTCCACCCTGGATATCTCTTGCTCTCTTAGTCCTGCAATTACACCTATTTCCTGATCAAAAACCTCTAGAAGCAGAGATCCCTCTGGCCAGGCTGTGGAATGGTTCATCTCAGTTCTCAGCTGCAGCAAGCCTCCTTGTGCACATTTGCAGTGGCAGCACACACTCCAGAGCCAGGGGCTCTGCTATTTCACTCCTGGCCTTGGTCTGGGGAGACTGCGGTGGCAGATTTATGTTGTGATTCTGTAATGACAATAAAAGTTTGGGTGTGCACAGAGCTGTGCATCTTTAGAGCTGACTTAACAGTAGCTGATTAATTTTCCTGGCATTGTGATTCACTGGGGCAGCATTTTCTCCATCTGTGGCTAAAACCCTCTCCAAAGCTTTGTCCTGTCAAAGTCACTGGCACAGGATGATATCAGACATGTGTTCTCACCCCTTGCCTCCTCCCTCGTTGTTGCTTCCTCATCTTCAGTATACTTTCTGGGTCCAAATATATGGAAGTTGCCTCTGAATGCAAAGAATCAACTCTACTACCTATTGTTGAGCTTTTTGTGTGACCCTCTTGGGTCTTGGTTAGGATGTTGCACCTACAGACCATGTCTTGGTGAGAATCAGACTGAGTGCTGGGTCATGTCAGGGAGCCAGTAGCTGGGGATAGTGATTGAAGCTTTTTGGCAATTTGCTTTCAAATGTCTTGGCAAGAGGAATAATTTAGATCTAATGCAATAGGTGTAGAGGAGAGGAGGCAATGTTCTAAGGCCAGAAAAGGCAGCTTATGTCATTTACTCAACACTGGCTTTAAGACAAACCACTTGTCCAAGAGTAGAAAATCATGTGGATTTCTTCTCCCTTCTCTTCCTTTGATGTTGGCACTCACTTGGGAGGCACAGGCTGCTGGAGGTGTTGAGGTGTAACTGAGCTCTCAGGCTGAGTGGGGCTCTGCTGAGGCTAAGTGCAGATAGATACTGGTGGCACAGACCAACTTTCTTTGCTAATGAAAGAACAGCAAGACAGTAAGACCTGTATGCTTGTTTGTAGTCATTGCACTATTTTCATATGAGTCATTGTGTCAAGTACTTTAAGGTGGCTCTAGAAGTTAAAAATCTGTTTCTTCCCTGATGTGACCTGCTTTCTCCTTTTGTGCTATGGGCAGCAATAGCTGTCAATGTAACAGGGTATGTGTCAGCAGTCCCCAGCCTTTGTCTGGAAGAGAAAGAGCAGTGGATGGCCTGTCTGAACTTTCTCCTCCCTAGAGCCCAGCTGGTACACTCTTCCCAATCTTATCTGGCTAAGCAAGCACAGGATCAATATTTTTGACTTGTCAATATTCTTGTCCTGCTTCTTTTATCCTGCTCATTCTTATTACTCTCTTCATTGCACTTGTTTTATCTTTCTTCTCTGGATTTCCACCTCTGTTCCTTTGTGGCACAACCTTTCCACATCTTTAGGTTCATGGCCATTGTTCTGTGTGTTTGATACAGTTTTAAGCAGCTTTGTATGTTGTTTTTCCCCTCTTCAATCCCTCAGAGCTGATATCACTCAGTCAGGTCATAATTTTTTTCCTCCTATGGATTCTAGCATGACTTCTCTATCCTATTGTTGTAACAAAGGTCATTCAGTTCCAGACTAACTTGTTGCATCCCTGTCACAGCTTCTGCACATCTTGATAATGATCCTTTGTTAGATTGCTCTCGGCAGCTAAATGTGTTTTCAAATATTATCCCTCTCTGTCTGCTGTTGCTGAGGCATTGTTGGTGAATTCAGCCTCATGCCCTGGACCTCTGAGCAAGGAGAACAGGGATTTTTCTCATCATTGTCTCTGACCCCAGGGAAGTCCCTTGGTGAGCAATGAAAATGGGAATTAGGCACTGGTTTCTCCAATGTTAATGCCATGATGCTGCATGGGATGCTTCTTTGGAAGGAGGCAAGAGCCACAGCAGGTGCTGTATTTTACATTTAAAGTACATTTGCTGTGCTTTAGTTTGTGCCTTTTGCCCCTTGTCCCAACTCTGAGCACCACTGAGAAGAGTTTGTTCCTGTCATCTTTGCTTCTTCCATCAGGTGTCAATGCACATCCACAGAGTGACCCTGAGGATTCTTTTCTCCAGGTTAAACAATCCCAGCTCCCAGCCCTTCCTTATGTCAGATAGTTCAATCCCTTAGTCATCTCCATGCCCCTCCCTCCAATATGTCCATGTCTCTCTTGTTCTGCAGAGCCCAGCTCTGGACATAGGACTCCAGATGTATCTTACCAGTGCTGAGTAGAGAGGAGTGACATCTCCTTTGACCTGCTGGCAGCCTTCTGCCTAGCACAGCCTGTGATGCTGCTGGCCTGCTTTGCCATGGGGGCACACTGCTGGCTCACATTCAACTTGTCCACCAGGACAGTGATATGCACTGCATGCTTCAGAGTCTTTCCATTTAATTTGTCTCATTAGTGTTTTTTTTTTTTTTCTGGCTGCTGGAGCCATTTCTGTTTGTATTAGTGTGTTCCAGTTTCTACTGAGTATTATCAGATTGCAACTTGATGTGAAATGGGCAAAAGCTGATTGAAGGGCCAAGGCAATTCTCTCCCTCATCATCTTCCAGAACAAGTACTGCTGCTGTAAGCTCCAAAACCACCTGTGAATGAAAGAATGTTCTTAAATTCTTGGATGACTTCCAGCATCTATCTATGGGGAGGATAATCTTTCTCTGAAGGAAGGATGGAAGCCTGTGTATATACAGAGGTGACATTAAACTGAGCTGCCCTTCCACTCACATTTGTTAATAATCCATTGCATATGTTTTGGAGGCTTAAAGCCCCAGTGTGAATTTCTTCTTGGGAAAATGAGTCCTGTACAATATGGCTTTCTGGGCCCCAGGGATGAGCAAATCTTCCTCAAATATTTTGAATCATTGATGAATATTTGTTCCCAGCTTTAACCATTCCTGTCATAGCAGCCTCTTTTTTACCCAGGTGACTGTTTCTTCTGGCAGGAGAATGAGACAGTGGCACATTCACATCAGAACAGAGATGTTTCAGCACAGCCGGAGGTCCCCAGGGCTTGCCTGGGAGCAACTTGGATGCTCTGTCAAGTGCTTGGATCATAGGAAAGTCTGTCTATGAAGTAGCAAAAGGCTTCCCAAGTTCCTTCAAGTAGCAAAAGGCTTCCCAAGTTCCTTCAAAGACCTGTCTGTTCATTCAAATTTCCACATTAAATGTGGCAATTGTTTCCCTGAGCAAAATTTCAGAGAATTGCAGTCTCTTCAGCAGTCCTTCCTCTCTACAGTTGTCATTGATAACTGGCTGTACAGCAGATGTGAGGGGAAAAAAAAACCTGTCCAACCTCTTTCCTCTGCCTGTGGCAGTCCTTGGATGCTCTCATAGCCTCCTCTCCCAGCACCACCAGAAAAAGCCTGTGGTGTTCTCAACTGAAAAAAATCCCACCCGGCAACATAAAAGTTTCTTTGCTGTGGAGGGTCAGCAGTAGGTGGATTACACCCTGAAAATCCCCTGGCAGTTCTTGGAAAATAGGATTTAGATTTTTGTATAAAGGCAACTTTTATGAAGCAAACTGCTATCCAGTTGGCTCCCTGCAGTGCTGAGCTACGTGAATTTAGGAAGCTTTTAGGCAGGAAATTGGAGTGCCATGGTTATCTGTCACAGACTTAAAACCCCTGCCAGGGGCCCTGGGGATGATGCTTTGAGACAGATGCAGGAATAAAATCTACATGTAGTCAAAGCAGTGAAGAGAGTGGGTACCTGATAACACTTCCAAGTCCCTACTTTATAATGAGTTTCTTGGGTAATCAACTAAGAACCTGAGGCCTTTAAACAGTGCATCTGTGTTTACCTATCCAGTGGCTTTGTTTGTGGTGATTGTTTTCCAAAATGTTGGCAGTAACTTATTACTGGTGGGTTTAAGAACAAAATGGCCAGCAGCCTTGTTTCTGAGGGTAAAAATGAAGAAGGGTATGGCCAATATTTTGCCACAAACTCTGCCTTGCATATTAGAGAACAAATGACTGTAGCTGAGTTGCACACTGCTGCTCAGGAAGACCTTGTGAACGTGGCCTTTGGTTTTAGACTGCATTCCTCAGGATAATGTAAAGAGCCTGAAGGTGGTTGTCTTCTGCCAGCTGCCAATAGTTTCAGTGGCCTAGTTGGAGAACTGACAGCTGTGGGGTATGGCACACTTGACCCCTACTGAGTGATCAAGTTTGCCTGTGTTAGCTTGTTAGTCTGTTAACATGATATAGCTACAGATATTTATGGCATTAAAAGCCGCTGTGTTGGCATAAATCTAATCAGAGATCTTTTATGGTTGTACTTCTCTAGTGGACCTGGGAGCTGCTTACAAAGTTGACTAATAGTGATTTGTCCCTGGGAAGCTTGAGTGTCATAGGTAAAGTCAGCAGAGAGCTGAGACTTCTTCAGAATTGACCCTTAAGTCCAGACAAGGATCACCTGAGATTAGGGAGATAAGTTCCAGCTGGAAGAATACTATAGGCCCTTGTTATTGTCTAAACCTGGTTTTTAAAAGGTTTTTATGCTTTTTTTAAAATTTTCCTGTTGTGGTATCTGGGTCTCTCTGTCTTTGTTCAGAGGGAAGGGCACTTTGGAGAGAGAGAGAGAGGTGATCACTGATGTGTCTGCTCCACTGCGTGCCGTGTGGGACTGGTAAGGACTAATGGACAACACTGAGGCCACAGCAACCTTGCAGTCACCTCCCTTCTGTGTAATGGGAATAGACAGGGACCAAATGGGTCATAAACGTGCCCTCGAGCTGCAGGGGAGCTGCACCCTGTGATGCACCCTGGAGGGCTTGTCCTCAGATCATCTGGATGTGGGGGGACCTGTTGGACATCTGACATGGTGTCAGAGAATGGCTTAGGCAGACAAACTGGTATCTGGCTGCTCAGAAATGCCCTTGGGTCTCACAGCTCAGACACAACTAGTGACACCCCTGTCTACTCTCATCCCTGTGCAGAGTCTGGCTCAGCAGAGCTGGATGGGGCACAGTCTGTGCTGGTTTCTCTGCCTGCCATGCTGGACCCTGGTAAATAGCTCCCAAAGGTTCCCTAGCCCATTACTACTTGCAAACAATAATTGCACATTAACACTTCCTGACAGAGGTGCAGTGAGGCTGGATGTTGCCCTTGGTGTACAGAGAAGGTGGGCAGCAGGTGATTTTTGAGTTAATAAGGCCTTTCAGAAACAAAGCTGCTTAGCACAGATAATATACCCTTCTCCTTCCTTCCCCTTCCCCTTCTTCCAGTGCTCCCTTATTCCAATTCCAGGTGCTTCTGCTTCTGGAAAGACATTTATCATTTCTCCATCTTTAAGAAGGGTAGATATTTTTTCCCCTCTCTTTCTCTCTCATTTTGTCTTGCCCAAGGGGTCTGTGCTACCTTTTATTAGCTGACACTTCACTTCTGCAGATGGAAATGACACTAATGGAATATGGCTGAGGCTTTATTACAGAAATGCTGTTTGTCCTACACAAGCAAAACTCCAAATAATCCCCCAGGAAAGGAATAAACCTTGAAGGCAGGTGCAGGAGCTGCAGATGAAAAAAGAAAATCAGAGGAGTGACTGATGGGTTAAGGAAAGAGAAAGAAACAGGGAAGAGAGAAAATAGCTAGGGCATATCCCTCTGTTCAAAAAAAGAGCAAAGGTAGAGAAGCAACTGCAATTTATTTCCAGATTACTGGCAGAGGATTCTAGATGAGATCATGGGGCAGTGGCAAGCTTCTGCATGGCTGGCACTGCTGCCATCTCTCCAGCTTCTTGCCTAAAAGATGTGCCAGTAAAATAACTGTTAAGGATGGTGGGTGCTGTTCTGGAAGCTTTGGTGTTTCTGTGAGTGAGCAATGTGGTTTTCAGTCCAAGGAGATGTCTCACCAAACGTGGCTGTGTTAACCCAGGCTGACAGGCATGGGTTTTTGCTTTTACTAAGCATGAAAACCCACCCCTGAGGTACCCAGAAGTCAACATCACTGTGTCCCTGTGCTCTGTTTCCTTATTTTCTGGACTTTAGCATCCTTCTGCACTGTTAGGAGATGTTAGCACTTGCAAAAGATCCCCGAGGAGCAACTCTTGAATCTCACCCCTTGGCTGCTGTCAGCTCTAAACCTCAGGACGTAATGACAACCGGCTGAACATGAGTCAGCAGTGTGCCCAGGTGGCTAAGAAAGCCAATGGCATCCTGGCTTGTATCAGGAATAGTGTGACCAGCAGGAGCAGGGAGGTGATCTTGTCACTGTACTCGGCACTGGTGAGGCCACACCTCGAGTACTGTGTGCAGTTTTGGGCACCGCAGTTTAGGAAGGACATTGAGCTACTAGAGAGGGTGCAGAGAAGGGCAACTAAGCTAATCAGGGGTCTGGAGAACAGGCCTTGTGAGGAGAGGCTTAGGGAGCTGGGGTTGTTTAGCCTGGAGAAGAGGAGGCTGAGGGGAGACCTTATCTCTCTCTTCAGCTACTTGAAAGGCCATTCTAGGGAGGCGGGTGTTGGCCTCTTCTCCCTTGTGACTAGTGACAGGACTAGAGGCTTAAGCTGAGCCAGGGTAGGTTTAGATTAGATATTAGGAAGAATTTCTTTACTGAAAGAGTGGTGAGATATTGGAATAGGCTGCCCAGGGAGGTGGTGGAGTCACCATCCCTGGAGGTTTTTAAGAAGAGGGTGGATGTGTTTCTTCAGGGGATGATTTAGGGATAAGAGCAGTGTAGGGCTATCGGTTGGACTAGATGATCTTGAGGGTCCTTTCCAACTGTAGTGATTCTGTGATTCTCTGATAACCAAATGATTGCAGAGATAAAGTGCTAGAAGAGAATCAGAGAATAAGCATCTGGGAAGGGAGTAGGGCAGCTGGCTGGGAAGACTCAGGATGTGAGGGGAAGTGACATTTGCTAAGCAGCAGCCTCTGTGGCTGTTTTTGTTATTGATGGTTGCTTTTCCCTCCCTCTTTTATTTTCATGGTGTCTGTTGCATCTATGGCTCGTTAGGCAACAAGATGTTAATACTGTCTCCAAAACTGCAGCATAAATCCCCTCCCCCTTCTCTGTTCTTTTTTTTTTTGTTTATTAGATATCTGGTTTAGCTTTGTTTTTCTTCATGTCATCATCTTCCCCTAACTGCCTTCCTTCATAATGTAGTTCAAAGGAGAATCATTTCAAGATTCCTTTGCTCTCTCTCCCCTGCTGTAGGAATTGCTCCAATATCTTAAAACTCAAAACTTAAAACAATTGGTGATGTGTTGAGATGTTATGTTGGTGAATAAATCTAGAAGTTGCCTGTATATTGACCAATTTGAAAGGGCAGAAGCCCCAGATGAAGGACAAGAGTTAGTTAACCCAGTGAACTAAAGACTTAAAGGTGCCATGGAAACAGAAGCATTTTTGCCAAACCACAGGAGAAAAGACAACATAGACAGGGTGCTTGTAGCTGGTGCTCCCTGATGACTTGTTGGCTCTAAGCCTGGTTGGCTTTTGGACTGATGTGAAAGGTTTGTGGGAAGGACTTTTCTTTTTGAGCTGCCTCACCAAGGGAGCAGCCAGATGAAATAGACATTTCAGAGATCATAAAACACAGCTGTGCTTCACCTTCTCTGAAGATTACCCTCTCACTGGCTGGGAGGCCAGTTTTGTATGGGAGCACAAGTCAGATGACTCCCTTGCTTTGAAAACTACCAGCATACTTCCCCATCCATTTTCTTCTACAAACACATGAGCTGCTGAGAGGAAGGTGGTCACTGTTCCTCATTTCTACTTGCTACAGGACAACCAGAAGTGACCTGAAATGATAGCAAGGAAAGTAGTAGTTAATAGACAAACTAATGTGGTGAGACCAGAGCTGGAACAGTGTCCAACATGGCTGTGTTGTTAACCCTGCAAGTCCTTGAGGTCAGTTTAAAGAAACAGCTGTTACAGTATTGAATCTTCTCTTGTGACCATGCTGTGGGTCTTACTTTGTCCTCAGTGGTGTTTCTGGCTCTAGTCCAGAGGACACTATGTAGGTTTGTGTGAAGAAATCCCATCAGACTTGTTGTGGGAGGAAGCCACTGCCACCTACCCTCATCATGACCCTGGTTCTTCCAGTGGAGCTACCACCCAACGGAGGAGCTGCCTGTAGGTACATGTGTGCAGTCACCACACATATCCATCATTTACATGCCTTTGATTGTAGATGAGAATTTTATTTATAGCACAACCTTTCTTCTTTCACCAAAGCACTTAAGGGTGGTGTACATCATCATCATAAAACTCATTGCAAGAAAATACTACCTCAAGAATGTTTGAAAATGAAAGTCAGGCACAGGAAGTCCAGAGAAGGTGGGAAAACAAAGGGCAGGAGGAGAGACTGGGCAGTGTACACATTTGAGGAGCCAGAATAGCCATATTGCAGCTAGAGCCTGAAGATCATATAAGGTCTTGAAAGGATTTGCAGAAATGGGGTAGGGGAGCAGACCAGGGTTTGATAAAAATGGAGGTGATAGCAAGGGGTTGGTTAACTGTATTAATGCACCTCATAACTGGAAACAGTTTGGAGGAATGGCTGGTGCTCAGAGAGACTATAGCTCTTCTGCAGTCTCCTTCCCATTTTTGTCCAGTAAATGCTTCCTTATGGGAGGGTCTGGGGTAAGTTTGAGGAGGGAGCTTGCCTCTTTCATGATCAAGAGCCCACTATGATAGTGCTGCAGATGTGTGAAGTGTGAAGAGATGGAGAACTAGAACCTGGCCCAAACCATCTTTTTCATTTTTCCTCACTATTCTTTTCTCTTTCTCCTTCACTCTATTTCTTGAATTTTTTTGTGGATGAAAAAGCTTTCCTTTTCTGTTCTTAGAGCTATTGCTTGTTTTAGTTAAGACTGTTTTCCACGTCTTCCTAGAGCAATGTGTCTTTGTGCTTCTTGTTTAGGGTCAGACACACAGGCACCTTTAGACTCCCTTGTCCTCCTGTTCTATCCAGGTATGTTTATCCTCAAAGCCTACCACTGTTCTCTGATTCATTTTGGGCAGCCAAAATTTGGCTGTCCTCTGGGAGGGCTGTGTATCTATGGCTGGGCTCTAACCACAGCAGAGGCAGTGCTTGTTCATTGTGCAGTCATGAAGAGACATCAGGGAATATGCTGACCTTGTTCTCATTGCTGTACAGTGGGGTAATGGTTCTGTGTGATGCATTAGATACAGAAATGGGATCCAACATTTCTATGTTTAGGGTAATTGAAATTCTGAGATGTTTATTATTTCAGACACTTNTTTAATTATTTCAGACACTTGCAGGAAAACAAAAGGCAGGAGAATGAGAGATTTGAACAGTCTGTTGATTGGTAATCCTAAGGAAGGGCTTTACTAGTATGTGTTATTACCTGTCTGAAGGTGAGAGAGAGACCTGGGGAGCTAGTGCTGGGTCAGCAAACCATGGATCTTTCTGGAGCATTGGAGTGGGCTGATCAAAAGCTCCTTGGTCAGTAAAATGCTCTGCAGGACCAGTGCATAAAAAAAAAAAAAAAATCCATGAGCTGAAGGCTACTGTTCCCTGCTAGATGCTAGTTGTAACTTTTGAGCAGTTACCTAAGTCTCTCCTGAGTGTCCACGGCTCAAGGGGAGCAGACCTCCTGGGCCATGTACTGGTAAAGGTGCTGGATTACAGCTTGAGATTCTTCTACTGTTTAAACGTGATCCTGTGACCTAGGGTAGGTCATTTCCTCTTCTGTTTCTCTTTGCCAAAGATAAAAGGCTCCTTTTGGGGCAAGATTGCTCCTCCCTGATGCTGACGGTGACATTTGGTCTGTATCTGTTGCAATGCCAAGAGCAATCCCTGCTGCCTCTGCTGCAGCCTGTGCACAGAGCCTGGCCAGTGCTGCTCCCTAAGTGCCTCAGAGGCCTCACAGGGTTTACTCAGATGAGCAGAGACAATTTCCTCTGCGAATCGCTCTGCCAGTCGAGTGCTCTGGCCTGGAACACCCTGTCATTATGGGCCTCACCTGGTGTTTGTCTATATAGCAGCTTGCACAATTAAGGGGAGAGATCTGTAATAACCAGCCAGCTAAGTAAAGGGATTGGAAATCAGGCTAATAAAATCCATTTCCCTCAGCCACCCTCTTACAACAGTGTCCCAGCTGGAGCTTTTACTTCACAAACATGGAACCACATTAATTTTCACCCTGTTTTAAAACAAGCAGACAAATAACTGCTTGCTTCAGCATCCTCCTCCCACTCAGGTGTGAGTAGGGGAGGAGGTGGGACAAAGTGGTACAAAAGGAAACAAATCTAGAGGAAATACAGCAGAAAGATAGAAGACTTGAAGTACCCATGAAAGTTATTTTTCAATGCTCTGCCTCATTCCCAGCCCTAGGAGCCTTCCAGTAAAAAGATATCAGCTTCCCATAGTGTATGCCTGCTGCCTCTTTTTGATATGATTACTTTTTATATCACAGAAAAGATTCACAGGCTTGGATGGAGAGGGGATGTTTTGCTGTTGAATTGTGGAACCCACTTGTAGGTGATGATGAGAGAGATTCTTTCCTGATACTGTTTAGGCTGGTTTCACTAGTGCTATGGAGGAGAAGGTGTTGGCTGGAGTTTTTTTGCAGGCACTGCTATGCAGTGTCACTTTGGTTTTGGGTCCAGAGGGTCGTAGAGCTGTGCTGGTTGTGCCTCTTGTATTCTTGAGGATGGCCCATAAGAAGCTGAGGAAAGGAGGGATGCAAGACCAGAGGGGAAAATAAACAGCTATAGGAAAAAAAGGTATTATACTTCTTAAAATCAAGATATTCTGGTATTTCATGGTCAGTTTTGTCTCAAAATGAGACTGACAGTCTCTTTAACTCTTCTGCAATGCTAGCCTCTATTGAATTGGTGGTGTTATTATGAAAAGCTAGTCTTGCTTTTTGTGCTCTGATAAAATGCTCACTAAAGTCAGTACATGCACCTAGAATTCACCAGACATTTAAGTGATTTCTCTAAACAATATTTACAGATTTATAAAATGCAGCAAACAGTACTATTTCCTTTTAGCTGTAATCTGCCTCTCCCAAAGCACATAAGAAGTCAAGGACAAAGAGCCAGTCTGAAGACTGGCTTGATCACTGCATCTGTACTAAGTGTTCCTGTGCCTCCCTGGGAATGACAATCCAATTTCACCACTCTGAAGTGCAACACCTTTTGCTGGCATTACACTGTTTGCTGCTGCTTTCCTTCTGATTTCTTTCTGAAAAACTCAGTTCACTTCATAGTCAGAGAACCCCCTGCTCAGTCCTCTCTGTTCATCAGAGCCCTTCATAACCTGGGGTAGGATGAAAGGACTGTATATGTAATTTATTGCAAATCTGTAATTGAACATTGCCTGTTCTCATAAATCATCCTGCCCAGCTATCAAACAGCTGTAGGTAGTGTAACATATTCCAAAACATGCATAATTGATGACACCCTTAGAATAGTCCAGCATACATGACTGGTGACTGGCTTTTTCCTTCCTCCCAATGTTTTCAAGTTTCCAGTGAGAAAAGCTCAGCTCTCTCTCTGAGCAGACCTGTAAACTCAATGGCCAAAATTCTTAAGGAAAAGGTGCTGATAAAAGCAGAATGTAATCCAAATTGATGGGTGAAATGAATCCTTCATGCTTTTCTTAAAGGGATTGGGAATAATGAAAACACCTGAGGGGGGAGGTTTTATTTCTGAGACAGGTTTATGGATTGTATTTATGCAATAGAAAAGTACTTATGAAAACAGGACTGTTGTAAGGAAACTGAGTCAAAGGCAGGCTCCTGCCAGCAGAAAACATACCACAATGTGCATCAGTTGCCTCAAGGCTCTTGCTGAAACCACCCTGTTTGCAAATACTGAAAGCAGACCCTCACCAGTTGTGGCCTGAGGTCAAGTGCCAGTGAAGCTTTTTGGATTTTCTTTATCTGGGTCCTGATGAGGACATGCATGCTGGTGGCTGTAGAGACAACTCATGAGTGTTTGCTACATGCTGTTTCCTTCTCCATCCCAGCCACTTCAGGAACTCTGGTGAGCTAACAAGGCCAGAAAGGTTGAGAAAACCATACCTGAATGTCCTGCGCTGGGCAGACATAAACTGATCTGAAAGTAACTAACTTCACCTGGTCATGGAGCTCACCCTGCAGCTGAGATGGCCACACACTTTCAGACGAACGAGCTGTTACAGCAAGAGCTTTTCTGCTGTTTGCTTTCTGGTGCTTGCTCACAAGGGAGAAAAGAGATTTTGTACCCTAGCTAAGGCTGACTATACAGCCCAGGGCTGTGTGCTTTGCTGCTGAGGCTGTAACAGTGTCTGCAGCTGCCATAAAGACCTGCAGGCTGCCTTGTGTGCTGGAGCTGCTGTAGGAAATGATGCTCTGTGCTGGCAGAAAAGGGATCCTGCAAGCCAGGACTAGATCATATCATCAGTGATGTGTGACTTTTCCCATCCATTTAACAAAGGTGTTTGTAAGGCCTGTTGGAAACATAGGGTAGACTTACAAGATCCAGAGAGACCTAGTAATAGTGCTTGGTGTATGCTGCTGCTGTTAACTGGAGGCTTGCTTAAGTCCACAGTCATGCTGCTTAAACACAGAGAAACCTGCATAAATTACCACATTTTTCCTGAGGGGGGGGAAAAAAATTATTTTGCTTCTTGTTTATCCCAGTTTGGAGCTTACAAGATCTTCAGTACAGGAGGCTGAGAGACCTGACATCCATTTATCTTGCAAGAATCCTTTCAGTGTGTTCTTCTGTTATTGTTTCAGTTTGGCTCCAAGCTTTGGAGAGGCTCTCTTGACTGCCTCATCCTGTGTGCTCTGTTTGCTGTGGGGGAGTGGGGTGTGAGGGACAAGGGAAGCAATGGTGCTCTGGAAAAAGGAAAAAGCTTTATCTTGGTGAAATCAAGGCTCTGCCCAGCTGGTGGTTTGTAAATACAACACAATGGACCTTGAAACTGAACTGCAGCATACAGGTACTCTGTTAGCTGAGTCAGAGATACAAATTTTTTCAAAGGTCAGCTCAAAAACCACAATGGGTTACTTTTTAAATGAAATAGTAACCAAAAAGTAGCTCCCAACCCAAAGAGATTAACAGTTTCCCATACTTAGCCATAGTTCATCCTGGAGTTGTAGGAAGTCCTAGAACACTCTGAACTCTTGGATCCAGATGCATCTGGAGCATGTCCATTCTGCACCTCTACCATAGTCCAGGACACTTGCTCAAAAGTGTGTCCTTTTATCTGGTGTTTTCCCTTTCTTTATGTAGATGCTCTGTTCACTGACACTTGTCAAGGGGAAAATCAGAAATGTGCTCTGAGATTTGGGGATCTGTCCCAATATTTAATTGAAATGATTTTGTTAGATTTGTTTGCCTGTGTCTAAAGTGAAAAGAATCCCCAAGTGGAATAAGACTTTTAAATTCTAGCACTACTGAAGAATTTACATGCTCTGAATTCTAATTGCTGAGTTTAGTTGCTTGCTTTAGTTGCAGTGAAAAACCCTACCTAGATTTTCTGTTTCTCATGGCCATCAGAAAGCACTGGCTTTACCATCCCTCACAAGTGCTGCTGCAGAGCTGTCTCATCATGACTCTGTACTTCTAGAGAAGGCTTCATAAATTCACTCTTATCTTCTGTGCTTCCTGTGGCTTTCTCCAGGGAGGAACCCTGTGACCTGTCCTAACCTCTCCTCTCAGCAGCACACAAATGTGGGATGCCAATCTGAGAAAAGAGATCACAAAACTTTCTTAAAGAAGGTGACTCAACAGAAACAAATGAAGTGGCAAACACCAAGTGACATGCCATGGGTCACTTACATGTGTCAGTGGGAGCTTCAGGAGTTTTAATAGCAACCTATAAGGTTTTCCTGAGGGGAGCTGGGAAGAGTTTGAGCTGCAGCTATCAAAAAATCTTGAGGAGGGGAATACCACTTCCCAGGGGAAGTGGGAAGAAGGAACCCATGGTGAAGATCAGCACTGTAAGATGCTCTCCATAGCCACAGCTGTAGCTCAGATCACCCATGAGTGAATGCTGCAGCCTGCTCTCCTCTGCACCAGAGCTGTGATTGCAGAGCTCCTGCGGAGGCTGTGATAGAAGGAAAGCAGCAGTGAGCTGGGCTACCTTTCATATCTCAGACCCCACCAAACAAAAGTTAGCTTGAGTCTCATGTTAGCTTATCTAATTCTTGTAATGAGATACGAAATCATTAATAACCTGGCTTAATTATAACTGGATTTATTCAATTGTGGCCTAATGTAACAAATTCCAATTAATGTTCATCACGTGGAAAATCTGTGAAGTCTTATTTCATTCTTCAGATCATCCAGAAGAAAGGGAAGACATACAGATGCTAAGTTGCTCTTAAGGACTGTGTTTTAATTAATTTCAGCTTCTGAAACAATTAATGGATTTACTTGTAGTATCTTAGGAAATTCACTCTCATCTCTAGAGAGCCAGTGCTGTGAGCTCAAGGAAGATAGGATGCATTTCTTTTGTATTATTTGGAACCAAAATCTTTTCTTGTGTATAGTGTGGAGCTCAGCTTAAACTGAGGATTTTTGGCCTCATTTCTTTGTCTGAATAGACTAAAAGTTTCCCCCAGGGTAAAGCAGGTGAATCCCTGGTGCTACCATAAGCAAACACCTCTTAGAAATAATGGGAGTTTCCTATTCCACTGGATTCAGCCAGAGGGAGGGTATTCAGTGTGGTGGTGGAGTGGCAGAAATCATCTACCCCTGTGCTGCCATCGGGACAGTAGCAGCACTTAAACCATTTAAGTCCTTCAGTTTACCATGGCCTCCAGCAGCAAAAGTATAATACTGGTTCATTAGCCCTCCTGAAAGAAGACTCTCCTTCACCCTGAGGAGTCTTGGCACCTTCTGGTACCTTTTCCCACCCTCTTGGCTTGTTGAGCAGCCAGTTGCTCACAGATCTGCCATGGTGAAGTGTGCAGGGAGGTAGAGGATTGTCTCCTGGTCCTCATGCTAGGGTGCTGAGCAGACAGGAGTTCTATGCTGCATCTCAGGTTCCCCATAATGCCTCAGGCAGATTATTTAATCTACCTTTGTTCCTTCTCCCCTTCAATGAAAATTGCTCTTTCTCTCTTCAGCAAAATGTGGAAAGATAGCACTAATTTATAGTTCACTTCCTTAAGTTACTTGCTTTGGTTATTATACCCACTGTGAGTATTACAGTGTCACTTGCAGAACACCAAGGCAGATTCCCTTTTCTCACTGTCTTGGCTTTCTCTATCTTTATAACAACTCTTTGAACTGGACTCCTGGATAAACCAGGCTTTGGCCCATTTTGTTCCACTTTCATGTTACTGTAGCCACAATGGCATCAGTTATATTCCTCCATGTTTACCACAATAGGAATGAGGCCTCAGCTTTATATCTAGTGACACATATTTATGTTTTGCAAAAATGTCTTGCCGTAGGATACCCAATCCAAGATGAATTATGAGTCTCTTCTTCCCTGCTCAGGAAATTACCATCTACAAGGGCACCCTGTCAGAAGGAGGGAGTGAGTTTACAGTGATATGCAAGTTACATTTAAGAAGAACTGAAAATCTCAGCCAGCATAAGGCAAACTCTAGAATAAGCTGTCAGAACAGAGCAACCTTTAATATTCATAGATCTATTCAGGATGCATTGCTGCATAATGTCTATTGCAGTCATCAGATACACATGTTTAGCACCTAGAAACAGTAAAATAACTTGTTCAAGTTAAAATGGAAATTATGGGTTTGATTTACCTGTGCACTTCTAGTTGCTTTATGCCAGACTGGCGATAGGAAGGAGGCATAAACCTCACATAACTGGCTGAATAAATTAGATTAATGTCTTGCTCTCCTTTTTGGAAAGGTCTAAAGCAGACAAAATGTACCCTGAGCCTGTACAAATTCCTTTTCTTGTATGTCTGTTGCAGCCTTCCCCTGTGGCAATTTTTATGATCCTTCTGCTTTTTAAAAAAATATCTTTTGGTGTTAGTTTGTCCTACTTTGCTGAAGGAAAGCTACTAGAAGTTGACTGCCATGAGAAGCTCACCCTCATCTATAGTGCACACATTGCAGGCTCTGCTTGACCCAGCTTCTGCACTGCTGTGGACAGGTCTGTTTAACCACCCCATGAATACAGTGTTCAGTGGATTTCTCACTCGTTCCTGCTCTCCCTTTGCTGTCTCACGGTGGCTCCAGGAGCGCAGGTCTCCCAAGAGCAGCAGTCTGTTCTGCTCTAGCAACACCATTCCCTCCTTCCTCCTCTGCAAAGGCAACAGAGCATGTAAAAGAATTTTTGACAGCTAAATGTGGCCCATGGGCATGCAGTTGGGCAGTGGTGTTACATGCTTAGGTAGGGTTTCCATGGTATGTTTGTTTATGTAGCTCTCTGCACAGAGCTGTGTTTTGCTCCATATATTAAGATGCATATCCTCATGTATATTTTCATCTGTAAGTACTCTTTAAGAAGGAAAAGATGGAGTTTGTGCAATTTACTGTGATTGCACTTAGCTGCTCTTCATTATAATCCATTGAATGGTTTCTTTGATTTTTCTCTCCTAGCACTACTGAAGTTCTTATTCTGGGGAAAAAATAATCCTCAATTTTGAGAGACTTTGCTAAGATAAGATAGTTCAGGTCACATTTTGGTCTCCTCAGTATGATATTGTTTTTATATAACCTCAACATATATTTGAGTGCTACTGGTTTAAACAGACAGTTACCTGAACATCACATTGGCAAACATACAGGGAGGAAATTTATGTAGTCCCTGGTGACACAAATGCCTGTGAAGACAGGCAAGGGATCAGCAGACTGAGGGCTGAAGGTGAATCCATATGAGGAGAGTCATCTCTGGACTGGGTTATGTTAAATGCACGTGGCAGATTGTTCTGGTGTTAGGGGACAAAGCTGGGAGAGGAGCCTGCCCAGCTATGGGTGGTCCTGACCGTAGTTCCAGTGAAGCCAGTCCATCTCTTCCTTTCCCTGCTCTCCATGTTTATTCCCTCACACAACCAGTGACTGCTGGTACCAAAACCAGGTAGACTTTTCTTTTACCACTGTATCTCTTGAAGCTCTGGACCATGCACCAAAAATCTAGTTGGAAAGGCATCAGTCATCTGCTTTACCAGCTCTCTAAGTTGTGGAGGAAATATCTCTGGGTTGGATCCAGCTGTGCAATTAGTGAGTAGGCAGGAGTGTTAATTCCTAAGAACATTTATAGCTGATGGGCTTCTTTTGCTGGCACCAGTTGTGCCTTGAAGCATTTGTTAAATTTAGTTGGACCAGAGGATCTGAGCAAATGCATTGTGGGAGGGAGAAAAGCAATGCCATGGGCGTGTTCCCACTCCAACATAATCCTTGATGGAGATATGGGGGCTCTTTTTTTTGGCTGGCAGGTTGGGAAGAAAGGCATGAGCTGAAATTGGATGATTATATTAAGCGAGATGATCATGCCTTTTAGAGCTCAGTGTAAGTCTGAGGTGAATCTGGTCATCATCATTATGCCAATTTGCATGGTGTTTACTGAAGTAGAGCCACCAAAGTGGCTCATCAATGGCAGAAGATGTCAGTTGCTATCATACAGAGCAGCTGGACTGTTAGTGCTCATGATCCAGGAATGCAGCCTTTGCACACTGCTGTTGCAGGGAGCATAAAGGATGCTGTGGTCTTATTTCCTGGGAGAGAGTCATTTGAGAAATCTGACCTTAGCTCTATCCTTTCTGCATCATCCTGAGAAAATTAACAAGGCAGAACAGCCCATAATACTCTCATTTTAGCTGCAATCACAAATCTAGAACGTCCTCATCTTCCTAGTATTGCGGTCATCTTCATTGTAATTGCATCAGAGGATTATTTCTGGTTGGACGCTTACTGATCAGACCAAGAGGTTGCTGAAGGCAGTCATTTCCCACTGCTGGTTAGCAGCCACATCCCACGAGGAGCCTGCCCTTGGCAGAGAAGCTGGTAGGAGCCATTTCAGAGGGGCTGCAGCCCCATCCCTGCCCTTGAGGCAGTGTGTTTAGTAGCCTAATTTGATTAAAAGGTAATAAGCAAACAGAACTTGTGCATGACATTGCACTGCCATTTTTTTAAGCAATAAATTCATATCTTTATTCTAGAATTTCCTCTTTCAAGACTATTGCATTAAAGTTATACAATTTTGAGTCAAGTTCTGCACATTTGTATCAGCCAGCTTTGCCCCAGGACTGTCAGGGGGATTACAGGAACACTCAGATATGTGCCTGTCTATTGGAAGCATTTATTCTTTTAGGGGTACTCTATGTTTAGATATATCCAAGAGAGGAAGAAAGATGCTGACATTTTTGGCTCATCTTTGAAACTGAAAGACAAAATTCTGGTTCCACTTAATTTAATTTCAAAATTCCCAGCAACTGCAACAGGGTTAGGCTTTCACTGAAAAAAATCAATTTCATTTTGTGTGTCTCTTTCCAAACCTCCTCATCCACTGCACCTCAGTGAAAGCCAATATGGAAAAGCCAATATTGACAAAAAGATCCAAGCATGTCTGTCTTAAGTCATTTCACTTCTTGGCCTCTTCAGTTTCCCACGGCCCTGAGGATAAAGAGTTGTTCACTCATCACTGAAATACCATCAATGTGCTTTAGCTCTTTGTGGCTACTGGCCAGTAGTGTTGGCTTTTCAAACAGCACATTCTCCCTTTAAAGTACGTCGAAATGACACACTTGGTTGAGTTGCAGTGTTCCTGCCAGCAGCTGGGCATGTTAGGTGGTCTCTTCTTCACTATAAATTGATGGGGGCAGGATGCTCAGAGCAGTGTGACAGGCTTTCAGGCAGCAAGATCTTTAGAGAAATCAGTTGTTAGTAAACAAACAGCCTCAAGAAGACAGCTATTTAGGGCAAGGTTGAGGAATAGAGGTAAAGCAGGCTGAAGGGGATAATGAAAGAGAAAAGGTTAATCAGAGCAGTTGTGCACAAAGTCTGTATGCTATTTAGAAACGTTCCAGAGGTGCAGGACCTTTCTTTGGTTAACATCTTGCAGTTTTCCAAACCTCTGGCCAAAAACTCCAGCAGGTACTGAACTGCCATCCTCTTACCTAAGCAAAATTTGCGATCAGACATAGAAAGTTGGACAGGTTTGCTCCCGTGCTTGCTAGATAACTTTGCCATTCATTTGCTAAAGAGTTGCAAACAGCTACTAAATACCCCCGTGGAGGCCTGGTGAGTGCCAAGGTTTACAGTAGCTCGGTGGCCAGGGGAGTTCTGCAGAACCCATGGGATTTGCAATGGATTTGGCAGAAGAGGGTCTGCTCTTCAGTGATAAATGTTTCCAAAATGCTTCCTGGTACTATGAAGAACTAATAATAAGCTTGTGAAACTCGTTCTGCTGTAAACTGCATGCCAAAAGGAGGTTTGTTTTCCTCAGTCATCTTCAATAATGTTCCCATCTCCTTCTGTTTCTGTATCCCTTTCTTTATTCTGGTTGTTGTCCCTCAGGGGAAATGTCCTTCTGAGCCACAACAAAAGGCTGGGTGGATTATGAATTATTTTTTTTTAGGATCATAAAGGATTTTTCTTATGTATTCCCTCTCTTCCCTCATATTTCATCTTCTCCATTTCCCTGTGTGAGTCTTTGTCAGAGAGAACCACCAGGGCTGTTCATCTTTTTCTCCTTTCATTCCATGCAAACTCCTGTTCAGAGTTATTCAATGCCTGCCTTGAGGTGAGGGAACATGGGGTCAGTTTGAGGAAACCCTTTAATCTCCCAGAAAAAGTCTTTGAATTGGATTTTTACTCATGGTTGGCATCTCAGGGGATTACAGTACAATAATGTGGTCATAGTGATTTTATTTGAGAAGGCACACTCTAGATTTGTCAGGGAGTTTTGATGTCTGAATAAGGCAACAGAAAGCCAATATCAGAGCTGCTGTTGTATTTCCAGCTGAAGGAAATGTCAGTGGAGGCTCAGTCTTGAGGGTTCTGCAAGGTGCTGTCACTCTGGTCCTGATATAGTAAAGCATACTCAGATTGGTGTTGTCCATGATCACTCAAAATGGTTAAAAATAAGTGTGTGCTTATGTGAACTGGTGAGTGGGAAATCAGAGAACTCTATTCCTTGCAGGCTATGTCACTTCTGTTGTAAATAATATTGCAGCAGTGAAGTTACTTTAGCAGGACAAGGATGCTTGGGAGAGGAAGTAATTGTTTCTGTGATTTCAGTGAGGCTTTCTCACATTTTGCAAGAGCTGAGCTCTCTGTCTTCCTGTAGGTGAAAGCTTTCAGTCATGACTTATCCATGAACAACCACATTGCCTTTATGATTATTTGTGCTCACTGTTTTTTGCAAAGTGTTTACTGGTTTTATATTAGTGTCTGCCTCATTGTATGCTTGGTGCTGAATGTATTAGGTTGCACTCTTGGTTGCTCCACTCACACAGCAACTGTTTCTGTTTTCTGACTGCATACAGGTCTAGAAAGAAAATTTCCACTGCTAATGTTTCTGCTGACAAGTTCAGAAAGCACTGTTTGGAAGCTTTCTTTGTTCTGTCTGGAAGGTATCTGTCCTAAAAACATGCCTACCTGTAAGTTTCTTGACTCAGAGTACCCTTAAATATGACAGAACACAGAGAGGACTTCAATGAATTCATGAAAAAAAATAAAGAAAAAGCATTTCCTGCCATGTTTTAGGTCATTTAATGACAGAAACTGCAGATAATTTGGTGCTGCTGTTTCTTTTCATGTTATGTAGATACTTTCCACCTGTATATGTGCTGGATTTTGCCCTCCAGAATGTTCTTTCAGCATTCTTTTGTTAAACAGTTAACTCACCTTAAAATAAAAAGTCTTTAATGTCTATGTCCTTAGGAATGTTCCACTATTTTTTGTGTGATTTCTGAAAGAATGCATTTGTTACTTCACACAGCTAGAGAAAATAAAAATCTGATGATTGATGCTTTGATTCCTCTGGCAGGTTTATATTGCCTCCTTATGACTGACAATCCCTAGCCAGGTGCTGATTTTGTGTTTTCTATGAGTTAATTCCTCTCTGGTACCAAAAGTAATCAAATACTTCCTCTCTATTATATTTTTCTAATTCAGAACTTACTTACTCCTGAGGATTTACTGCAGGTCACTATGTCTGGGTGTGCAGTAGCTCAGTGGAGGCAAGATAATTCAAAGTACAAAAGCTTTATGTCTGTATTTCAAAGCTGAGAGAACAGACAAGGTGCATGGATGGGGCTACACACTGCAGAGAGAAATCATTTTGTAATGTTTCTGACACAGTCACAGAAGAGGAAAAAAGAATCTATATCTCTAGTGAGGCAGGAGTCCTCTGCTTGTGTTTATCAACATTTAGAACACATCTCTAACTGTAATTTGCAGCATGTCAAACGAAATTCCTACCAATCGCTCACTTTGCTCTTAGTGCTGTTAATAATGTAATTTATTTAACTTAAGGGCTCCCACAGAAATCTAGAATAGGGAAGATATAATACCTGTTCCCTGGGAAGACACCTACAGTAAAAATTGGCTGATTATCCAGGAACTGATTCATAAAAGCAGAGACACCAAAGGGGCAGCCTTCCTGAACCGGCTGCCTCAGTCGAGGCTTGCAGGATCTCCACACGCAAGCTCGTCACGCTCAGAAGTGAGATCAGAGATCCCATGAACTTGAGTGACTCAGAAGATCCCCTCTGAAAGGGACACACAAGGCACACCAATGGGTTACAGCTCTCCAGTTCCCTCCTGCAGGTACCCTTAATTGCCATCTTTCCTGCAGTGGTAATTCTGCCCCGTTCCATCCCTCTTTGACACCATGTATGATCTGCAGATTGAATGTCACTGTAGTGCTGGTGAGCTTTGTGTTACTCTGTCTAAATCAAGAAGCTCAGGAAATTACTTTGGATTGTTTGTACGTGGTAGGAAGGACCTCAGAAAGGTTTAGAGCCATGTGATTCTTTATACTTCTTGAGGAAAAACTAGGCATCAACTGTTCCCATGTCTTTGCTAAGTATAAGGCTCATTACAGGGACAGGCTCACTTGTGGACTCTTCAACAATTGGCTATCAATGTATTTCCCAATTATTTATCATTGCTGCTAACATCTGCTCTTCTACCCTTTGTCTTTAAAATTTGTGCTTAAAATACCTATTTAAAATGTGTGCTTTAGCCACTGAAATAGCCCATGTGCCTCCCTACAGGAGGTCCTCAGAGCTATGTTGTAATCCTCAGGTTTTATCTGAGCTCTGAAGCAGTCAGCAGTGGGGGAGCTGAAGAAGAGTGAAATGTTACAGCTTTAAGGATCTCTACACATGGACAATTACTGGAAGAAAATCAGCATTTTATGTGCCCTGTGGTTCATCTATCACTAGTAATTCATTCCACAATGCATTAAGTGACCTAAGTCTATTGCTATTGTGCAAGAGACAATCCTTCTTTCTTGCCTTCACTTCCCTATAGTGTGTCAAGGACCTTAACTTGTTCTTATTGGATTTTTATTTTCTCTTGTTTAGAAACTCGGTGTTTAAGGGCTAGTTTTCACAGCAGCAGAGCATATGCAGCAATAAACATCTTCTCCAGTTG
Organism: Galbula dea; assembly: GCA_013399015.1. Lineage (NCBI taxonomy): Eukaryota > Metazoa > Chordata > Aves > Piciformes > Galbulidae > Galbula > Galbula dea. The sequence goes on along the minus strand of VWZX01004555.1, from coordinate 6,401,010 downwards.
ATTAAGCACTGTAGCTGAGTTGTTCAGCTTCCACAGAAGCTGTTTATTGTAAGTATCCTCCAACTCTGAGGACATCATTTTAATTATATTGCATGAGAAGGAGCAAAAACAATAAACCAGAACATTAGGAAAAATTAAAAGATATAATTTTCCTTCCCTGAGAGGAAGTTTTCAGTGAAGGTCAGAGTAGATTGTAGGTGTTTGTGTAGCTGGGAATTGTTCTTGAAAGTCCATTTTCTAGCCATATTTATTTTTAGAGGCTGCAGAAGACATTAAGGATAGGCTATTTGGACTGATCTCTTGAGGGCAGATTGTGAAGTTATTGTGAATCATGGTGGTGATCTCAGAGAAACTTATTGCACAAACTCACTTCCTTGTCAGTGCAAATGTTGTGTCTTCAGCTGGACCAGTGGAGAGTCTAACCTTGACAGGATGATGGTAATGAGGGTAGCTTGCTTAGATTTACTTGCTGTCTGCTCTGAAAGATGTGAAAACATTTATTTCTATTACTGCCATTCTGAACCTTTTCACCAGCTCCAGATATCAGTCTGGATATTTGTCTTTCCTACCACTGGTTTGAGAGAGGCAGTGAATAACTGTAAAAAGGAGAAATAAAAAAAAAAAAAGCTGCAGAAGGACAAGCATGGGAGGACAAGCTCAAAATGGGACTTGTCAAGCATGTCAGCTCCTTATTTCAGATACACATCTTGCATTTTCAAGTTGCCAGGTAAACCCCAGCACTGCTAACCTCTGTGGCTTTCTTGATTGAACAAGGTTGATGGTGTTTGGCCCAGCATCTTCACTTGACTGGCTCTGAGGGGACCATCTGTGCTACCTCAGAGGGTAACTTTTTTCTTTTCCTGATTCTTACAATTATTTTCTCTGTTGTTGAACAGTTTGACTGACAATTAAAAACTGCCAGGTAAAGGCTGGCTGTTCTTCTAACAAACTGCAGCAGTGAGGGCAATGGCAGTTTCTGCAGTGGAAGCCTAACCTAAGGGCAGGTTTGTCAGGTGTTTGGTGCAAGGCTTGTTGATAGGTTTGTGAACTTTCCAGTGAACCTAGTTTTAGACAAAACTGGACTGTGTTAGCCAGGTACAATACTGGTTTCACACCCCACTATTTCTGCCTCCCTCCCCTTCCTGTCCAACGTGCTTTGAACCAAATCAACCCTGACAATTTTCATGGAGGTTTTGAAGGTTGCTGATGCTGTGACCCTGCAGGGGTGGTGAGGAGACCAGTGTGTGGGAGGTGAGACCACAGATCCAGTTTCTTTCAGGGCTGTGATCATCTCTCCTTATGTGCTGCTATGGGCCCCAAAAAGAAAAAGCCTGCTTTGTGACCATATACCAACGCAATAAAAAGACAATCTGCAGTTACATTACTTAATGCTAGCAAATTTTGCTGTTTCTATAAATCTGTCTTCTGCCAGCAGCTAAATGGCACTGATGTTAACAACATTTACTCCTTGATGTTGGAAGAGTTGTTCTTTTTTCTGGCCAGTGGTACAAACACTTTGAGAACTGAGTGCTAACTTGGAGTAAAGTAGAAAATGGAAACTGTGCCTCTCCAAGTAATGCACCATCCAGTTGTGGCTTATGGCAAACCTGTGAAGACCCTGCAAGACACAGCTTGCTATTCAGATTCCTGCCTTAAACACTGCAGACTTGTTTCTGGAGGCTGAAGGCAGAACTTCTAGTTCTTCTAGGACTTCTGAAATCATGGCCAAATGCATTGAGTAAGATGATATTGAATAAAACTGCCCACAGCCCTGATCTGTGTGGATCTATGTCTCACCTTCCTCCACTGGAAGTACCCATCATCCTTGAGTGCTTCTTCTACACTTTTGCCACCAAGTTTTCCCTCTGATTTGTTAGACTTGGTTCTTAGTGTTTGATGTTTTAAGGTCTAAAGAACATCAGATATATTGACATATTTCTGTATGTGAAATAGTTACAGAGAAGCACCTTGCAGTGAAAGGAAGAGAAAGTTTGTGGTCACTCATTATTTCTCCTCCAATGTGGACAAAAGTAGCAAAGCAGCAGCTGGTCTATGCAGAGAAACTCCAAAGCAAAAAGCATTAATGAGGAAACTGCAGTGCAGTGACTTTAGGCTGCCTCTGTTTGCTCTCAGTAACGGGTTTGGCTCAGATGACTCTAGCCCACAGAAAGAACAGGAAGGCAGCAAAACCTATAGAGTGGAGAGACTGAGAATCACATATTTTAAGGCTAGAAGGTGATCATGAGCCATTTCATCTCAACTCTTTCATCTTGCCAGCTTACAGAGTGCAGACTTGCACTCCATTACATCTGCACAAGGCCTTTAACCTTTGTCTGATAGTCCTACATTGGTTTGAAGACTTGGAGTGGAAGAGATCTCTACATAGCTGTAGACAAATTGCTTTAGAGAGTAATTGCTCTTATAAAAGCAAATCTGGCATTTGTTGCATGTATTATTTTGGCTTTTTATTCTGTCTTTGAATGTAGTTTTAGCCCTGGACAGTTGACTCCCTTTCAAATGATTGTTTGATTCAGTTTATTTTAGTTTTGTTTCCTCATTTGGAATACATCAAGAAGTCCTGATATAGAACATGCTATTTAAAATTTTCTAGAACAAAATGGATGTTTTCTAGTTAAATCCATACTATAACAATTTATTTTTTTTCTAACCATCTTTTCCTGCTCTGGATTTAAACAAACCCACCTGCACATGTCTACACAGAGCCAGGAGAGTTGTACACCTCCCCAGTATTTCCTGTTGAAAACTGCTGGCTACAAAACACTTGGCTAAGCTGGTTCTGGCTTGACCCATATGGCCATTCTTCTTTCTATGGTAAAGTTATTAGTCTATAATTTCTCCTTTCCCTGGTAATTTTCTTTCTTGTTTTTTTAAAAAATTATTCCTATCTTTCACTGTATTCAATGGTGCTCTGCAAACATGTAGAAACCACAAATAAAAATCCTCATCCTCAAGTGACTGGATATATTTTCAGGCTGAATGAAATATTCTGATACCAACAATATTGTTGTTAAATTCTAATGCAAAATTTTGATTAGTCACATAATGAAACACCTTTTTACCATCATTTATCATGATTTTATAAGGTTATCCAAAGCCTCATTTAAAAGTTGTATAGAATCTGCCAAAATTGTGATGATATCTGTGTTGCAGTCTTGGTCCTGACTACAGCAAGTTCAGTGAAAATTTACTTATGCTCCTCCTCTTACCACAGCTCCATTGTTTTCAGTGCATGCTGCTGCCAAGAACAATGCTAGAGCACTTAATAATGGAATTTTGTCTTAGACTTTATCTCTGGAAACTATTCCAGTTTATCATTTTAATAGCAAATGACATGTTTTACAGTTACCTGATAAAAGTTCTTGCCAGCTCTTCATTTTTTCCTTCTCTTTCTCACTCTCTTCAGCCATAGCTTTCAGGAACATTTACCTCCCCATCTTTTTAATGCTGAGGTCAAACCTAGTGAAAGATGCTGTGGGACACCTGATGTGTCAGACATGCCACAGTGTTTTGAGACAAAACAATAAAGCAGTGTGTGAGGGACCACAACAAACTGACAGTGTCATAGTGGTGAAGAAGGAAAAGATGCTGGGCTCTCATGAAAAAGTCCACTGAGAGTGAGCAGTGCACATCAGGCTCCAGCCAGCTTGCAGGATAATAGAGAAGACATAGAGAAAGCTCTTTCCATCTTATTTTGCTCTCCTCTTCTCTTTTATAGTGTGGAGAACTTCATCAGGTGTGATTTTTCTCTTCTTCAGCTAGATAGGCTTCAAGGATACTCTCCTATAAGTGAATATGTACAGAAGTAGCCCAGCAGTATTGTGGAAAGTGTCCAGCATTTGGTACTTCATGTCCCTTTTACAGTAACAAATGGCTACAGAGACTTCTGATAAGGAGCAAAATATCATTCCAGTCTCTAAAAGGACATCAGTGTCAGGGTTTCAAGAGAGCATGAGACATCCTGGCAAATAAATTCTGGGCTTATATTCCTTAGAAAGAAATTCTTGAGATTGCTTCTGAAACTGAGATGATGGCTGTGTTGGTGAGCACTAACCTTACCATGAGGGAGATAAAATGAGAGATGACTGATGGGCTACAGAGAGATGCAATATTGTTTAAGAAAAGTTCTGCAGTGGAATTTATGGGTGGTGCAGTACCTGGCCTGGAAAACTGTCTTGTCCATAATTAATGAGACATGGAATTTTTGAGCTGAGATTTGCTTTGGTTTAGGACATTCCTTCATTTCAAATTCAAGGTGTGGAAATTCATTTTAAGTAGGAACAGGAATAGATCCTTGAACTATGCAAACTTGAAACACATTATCCTCCATGATGACTTTGTGAGGGTCTCAGACCATGTATCGTGGACAACCCACAGCCTAAAGTTACTATCACTGACTTGCAGAGAGCAGCATACTGAAAACCCTGTCTTGGAAGTACAGGTCCCATCTTGTCTTGTGAACCTGGCCTCTCAAACCCTGGACACAGCTGAGTGGGGCAAGTGTTTTCTACAGTCTGGTACAGAATGAAAAAGTGAGGAAGAATCTGCCACCTTAGGATGTACAACATGCATTGAGTATTAGTAATGAATAGATGGGTGAAGTGCTTCCAGCAACAGAATCTATTCAGATGAAAACACTGGCACTTCTTTTTTAGGTTTTGTGAAGGTTATGTGTTCAGATGAGTCTGAAATGCTTCTAATTAATGTTATCAGAAGCGTGACATTTAATTAACTCAATAACACGTTGAGCCTAATGATAACACATTTTGATTCACTACAGGCAGCAATGAGTCCTCCTGAGCAATTTCAAAGGTGAGAAAGACTGGGGGAAAGAAAAGACTTGTAGTGCACACAAACACACTTCTTGCTGAAGAAAGGCAGAGTGGCAAGAGAGCTGATTATGTTGTCCATCCCCAGCTCACATTGGAGAGACATTTGAGTCCAGAATACCTGCTATCAGATATTTGTAACAGTGATCTGGTTTTCTGTTCTTAATTATTGTAACACTCATTTGTCACTGAAAGGAACAACAGAATGCATTAGTTTCACATTCTTGAGTCAGGACTGGTCAATGAAGTGATGCTATTTGACATTGAATCCTATTAGAATTAGTTTCTCAAACTGAATCAGCAAATGAATTTTTTTAATTTGAAATGGAAATTTCTGCTGTGTCATTCAGCTGATCAATAAGAAGCTACCCAGAAGCAGTAATACAGATGGGAAAGGGACAGAATCTTGCCTCTGCTGTGCTGTTATTGTTATTGTTGCTAGCATGTAACTGATTAGTCAGGTAGCAGCATGAAATTTTCTTCTCCACAATATGTGTGTAAATTTAAATGCTTTTCAGAGACATCTTATTTAGTTAAAATAAACAAACAAACAAAAAGATAAACAGGGACTATGCTAAAGTACCCTGAAGATATCTGATCATGCAGGATGCTTCTGCATCTCGGAAATACAATGAAAATAGGCCACTGAACCTTTAACCTTTGTAGGACTGAATTTCACTAATTTCTCCATCCTAAATGTAGGACTTGAGTGTTTAAGAAATCTCAGAAATAAGAAATGTAATTTGTTCTGCATGCAACCTGCCCAACTGGATAAGATAAAGAAGCTCAGAAGTGTAAGAGAAGCTTTATGAAGGTGGGGTTTTTTTGATGACTCACCCTTCATTGCAGGAAGACTATAGATAGGAGTGAAGCTTGTGGCTTAAGTATATTCCAGATGGGAAATGGGAGAGGAGAAAAGGTCCAAGTGACCAAGGACAGAGTGGGGAGAGGCAGCAGCTGGGAGAGAAAAAAGAAATCAGAGTAGGGTAGCCAACAGGTTCATAGATGTTGTGCTTTTCAGATGTTTTGTGGCAAGCAATTAATCCATGCCCTTTGAGTTTCAAGTCTGGCAACATTTCCCTGACTAAAACTCAGCCTCCATGGGCTTCTGTTGACATCAGTTAGGAGTGGCTTCAGATTTAAGGTGGGATCTTAGGCTGCCAGTCAGGACAGTGTTGTTCCCACCTCATGAATGGGTTCTGAGGGTCAAGGGTTTGAGGATGAATGAAGTAAGGAGGACAAAGCTAGGTCCCGTTGCAGGATCTGACCCTGGCAGCTGGTCCAAGCCATGGGCTCTATCATGCAGGGTAGATGATGACTTATTGCTCTCTCCAGGAATTTTATTTGCATAATAAGGGGCAGAGGAGGACTGCAGTGTCCCTGCAGCAAGACCATCATCACGATGTACTGCCCGGGTTACATTTCTGCAGCAGAAGCATGCATATTAAAAAGAGGGGGGGTGTGCATGGGGACAGGACTAGCAGAGGCATTCCGGTGTCTGTGAAATGAGTTGAAGGCTTGGGAACAATGGAGCCAAGGTCCCTTCTGTGAAGATGTATGAGGGGGCGTTGGACGCCTGGAATCTCGTTGTCATGGGGGGAGGTTGTTCTTCCTTCTTTTTCCTTTTTTCCTTGTGTGTGAGCGAGCAAGGGGGTGGGGAGGGGAGGGAGGTAGTCGCTCTGCTGCTGTGCTGGGTGCCAGGCTCGCTACTGCAGTACCGTACTCAATATTCTGATCACCTTGCGAGTCAAGGAGCCTTGTGGAGCCTGCAGTGGTGTCAGAGTGAAAAACGAGCAATGCCATCACGCTTGGCCAGGCGGTGACTGCCTGCCCGCAGCAAGTGGCTGGTCTGCAGCTTCTTCCTTTGATAGAAGCCCACTTTGAACTGGGTGGTGGGCTGGTGGCTTGCTTTTCATGTTGATATCTCTGTGTGTTTATAAGAGTGTTTCCCATCGTGTTTCGATAGGAAGTTTCACTGCAGTGGGTTCGCAATACTGAAGCCTTGGACTCCTCTTTTTACGGTCTTGGATTACTCCCATGATTTGTCAGTCATTTGTGAAGATTTAGGAAGGAGTGGGCTGTATTGAATGTGTTTTGGGATGTGTTTTCTTCTCTCCTTCTTGCTCTTTTATATGGTGAGTGAGCTGGAGTAGGCAGTTTCCTGCAGTGAAAGGCAGGAGGAATGCACCAGCACTTCTCTCTGCATGTGTACAGGTACATGTGGCAAGGGAGGAGCAGGTTCTCAGTGGGGAGATACTGCAGTGGTGAGTGCAACATAGACCCCTGGATGCTGCTAACCCAAATGTCTTGTCTTTTATTTTATTTACTGTTCATGGCAAAGTCATTACCTAGGCAACCATGATGCTTTTCCACTCTTGACTGGTGCATTCTGCGTCATCTGGGTGGGACAAAGCAAAGCAGCAGAAGGAGCAAGATAAGTGCTGTTTGACTTATGATGCTCAGAGACCAGTAGCACTAGTTAGTGCTATAGACTAGGCAGCTAGATATCTGGGAAATGCAGCACAGGGTTTTTCCCAAGCTGCTCTGTCCAGTCACTCAGATGAAGTCTGCAGCACTCCCTTGTTATTGTAGGGCTGGTCTTCAACTCGTGGCTTGGCTAAGGTGCTTTGGTTGCAGCCTGCTAGTCCCCCTGGCCTTTTGGTCATGAGAGCTAATCTCTGTGCTGTTAATACATATCGTTTTTCCCTTGTAGCAGCCTCTACTCTGCCAAGATGTCTTTGTGCCATCTCTAGGGAGCCAGGCAAAGGGAGTGACTGGTTGCCTGTTAGGTTACACATTTTGTGTCTAACGCCTTTGCTCCAGGTGCATATACAGCCTGGATTTGTTAAAGTTAAAATCATTCCTTCCCTCATGGCTGGAGAACTGCTTAGTTATGAAGGTAACTTCAGGCCTGCCCCACAAAGAAAATAAGCCAATCATTGTTAGCTCTGGAGAACAAGCAAATAATGTCCTCCTAGAGCTACCTTAGCACTACTGTGGCCATCCTGCATGCAGACTGTTCTTTGTGTAATGGGTTCAGGATAAAGCTCCCAGTATGTTCATTGGGAGGGAAGAAGCCCTCAAGAAAGCTACTTTCCATTATGACTAGGTCAGTGTAAGAGTGTCTGTTTGCATGAGGCATAGACACAATTATATCCCAGGCACTGCAACCATCTACCAGTTTCTGATGAGACCTGCCTGGAACTGCCGTATTGCAGGAAAAATAGCAACTATGTGCCTGTGACCAGAATGGATATCTGTCTATCTATCATTTAGAGGAAAAGAGAGAGAGAGGGGAAAGGAAGAGAAACTTACTCATTTCTTTTTAGCTGCAGGTCTATTACAACTGGCTCAGGATAATGGGACCATCATGGCAAATAGTCATCAGCACTGGAATTATTTCATTAAAAGTGTTGTTGACAGATATAGCTAACAATTAAAGCCTGCTAGCCACTCCCTTCTCAGAGTAAAACACACAATCAAAGTTGGTGTGGAAGTTTTATTGTACAGGTCACATCCAAATTAGCATTCTGGCCAAAGAATGTAAAATGTTCCACAGTGCAGAATTGCTCTCCTGGGAGAGTTCTGAATGTCCTGTTTAGATGCATTTCTTCTTAGATAATCCCCTTGGGTCCAAGCATAGCTGAATTGTTTTGAATTTTTAAAGCTGTTGCACAGCCTTTTCTTTTGATATTTTTCCTGTTTGTGTTTTTCTCCCTTTCTTTTTCTGCCTTTATTTTATAGGGTTTTTTTTCCCCATTGGATACTCACTATTTTTCTACTAGCCTGTGGTTGTATTGCCTTAGAGAATCTTCCTGCAGACTTGTTTCTCCATTCAGTGTTTCAAAACTTTTCTTGTTCTCCAGACTGGTATGTTACCAACAAATTCATGCTTCTGCCAAGTAAACCCTGTATTCTATGGAAGTGGGAAGAGAAAATAATATCAGACAAGAACTGGTTGAAAAGGACAGCTTTTTTGGGTTTGAGAGAGAAGAATCAAGGAGAATCTTATGCTGATGGGGTAGTAGAATTTGGTTGGAGGTGATGGTGAAACCTCTTCCTAAGTACTCATTTTGGCTGATTTGAAACTTTGGTTTCACCCACAGTGGGAGACTGTTTTATTTTAGGTCATTTAATCCAATTTAAATTTTTAATAACACTCCTATTCTCCAGTTCCAAAATAAAGCCAAATCTTTACATAACATTGAATTGATATGTACCACAAATTCCTAAAATATAATTTTTTGTGGGTAAAGAGTGAACTAAAATATTTCAACAGTGGAGAAATAATCTTTTTTTGATTCATTAAAAATAATTCCCTAAATTTGCCAAGAAACATCAGAAGTGATGCACTTTCATCTTCAGAGAGGCTAGTTTTAGGATTGAGTTTTGTTGCGGTTGTCTCTTTTGCCCCACCTGCTTTCAGGAAGGGAGAGTTTGCATTCTCATTTCCATGGTTAGACGAAATATTTATGCACCTAAGGAGGATGGGAGCAAGGCAGGAGCTCCTGTATCTGAGCCAGAGTCAGCATCAGGTTAGCCCTGACCTGGAGAATCACTGGGGCAGGCTGGCACCAAGCACGCAGCACTCCAAAGGATCTTGTCACAACAGGCTGCTCAAAATTTGTTGTGTTGAGAATTTTATGGAGGAGACAGTAGGCCCTCAGGGGGGAAAGGAGTAGGACTGGAAGAGTGCCAGGTAGGCATTGCCTTCTCAGGCATGTCTTCCACAGATGGCAACCAGTGCTGGCTGGTTTTCTGACACTTGTTATAACCATAATGTTGGGCTTATGGCTAAAGGAATGCTCTTAGCTATTAGAAAGTGTGGTCTCCCTCTCTCCATCCATGTTTGTACATGGGAAGAGAACAGGAGATTCTTTTTGTTCCAGAAGGATTTGTGTTCCACTCCTGCTTGAGCTCTGTACAGCACCAAGTAAAAGAATATTCTTCCCTAGGTTTGTTTTCTTTCTGCTTTTTAATGTTCCCCCATGGCAAATGAGTGAAGTGAACTGGAGATGCAAGTCCAAATTAGTAACAGGCTGTAAGCGTGTCCACAGGCAGCAAACACCCCAAGGGATGGGGGAGAGAATGCCAGTGCAGGAGCCCAGATCCCAAGGTGAAGTTGCCCTCCTGAGTGCAGACAAGTTGTGTGTGAGATCAACCCTTCCTCCCTGCTGGGAGTCTTGTGCTTCAGTCTTACTCTGACCCTGCTGGTCACCCTTTTCCTTCACTGGGCTGCAGGGCTGATGAGAGGGAGGTAAAGCTAATAAGGAATGTTAACTGTCAGATACTTTGTGAAAACAACTGCTCCAACATCTGCAAACAGTCTTAAAGTGCTTCATTTTCTTGTGTTGGGAACTTGTCCTGTGGCCTCCTTGCTTCATTCTTGTCTCTTCAGATGCAGGGAGAACTGGTAGCTCTGGTGCAATTGTAGTAATGGGGAACTCCTATAGACTTGCAAAGTAAAGAGTGCCCTGTTCCCTCCTGAACTACAGACAACAGGGTGTAGTTCATTAGATGAGAAACATGGCTCCAGAGGACTTTTAGAAAGGTTATATGTGTGCCTTCCTGGCAAAAACTGGAGAGAGACACTCCAGAAATCAGTCTGGATAGGAAAAACACCTCCAGTTGTTGGTTGTGTTGTTTTCAGGAGGTGGCTATAGGATACAAGCATTGTTCGTGCAATTTAGTGGTGAAACCTGCATCTGAGCTGTGGTGTTGCTTTATTCTGCTTCTCTCTTGAAAGATCAAGCAGACACCAGGCTGCTGTCAGACTGCCATGGCCTGCCATGATATATTTCCAGCATGTCCATGCACCTGACTGCAGGGAACCAAGCTTCCAAACTTGCCCATAAAACCACTGTGGCTGCTGCTGTTGAGACCGACAGCAGCAGTGCACAATGACTTGGAGCTGAGGAGGCTTCTGAGACAGACACTGCCATGATTCGAGTGATTCATGCCTGAATAATGACCTTTCACTTCCAGAGAGAGCCAGTGAGACAGGCACATGCTCTATCTGCTCTGACAGGGAACCTCTACATCAGCTCTGCAAGGGAATGTGAGCAGATCGGGGGCTCCGGTTTCACTCTGAGTGTGACAGGGCTGTGTAAATAAATAATCCCAAGCTACATTATCATAGCTTCTTTTGGAAAGTCATCACATAAATTAAGCTGATATCAAGGGATGCTGTGCAGGAAATTCATGTATCCAAAGCTGGGCTCTTCCTGGTTTCTCTGCCTTGGCATTTTGAGAAGGGTTATGACTCTGTGTGCTCTTGAACATGACAGATTTCCTTTTGAGGGAGATTAAATGCTTGTATCAGTTTCACCAGAAAAATGCAGACTTCCAGTGGTGACTGAAAGTGTGAATTCTCTTGCAAACTGATTTCTTTGCATACAGTCATCTGGGAACAGGGCCTTTTGATTTTCATTTATTGTTCTCCCTGGCAGCATGTTCAGTCTGTGCAGATTTCCTTCTTTCAATTTTCAGTGGGCAGGAAGACTACAATTAGTTGTATTATCATCAGTGTGAATAAAAGGGAAACACTGAACTGGATCTTTGAGTCTGCAGTTGCAGTGGGAAGATGCAGATTCATTACACACTAGCAGGGTATGAACAAAAGCTTCAGGCCAACTGAATTCAGCTTTTTGTCTTCTTCCTCCTCTGAGGAGCTTTGTCTTTTGCTCTTATTCCAGACTTTCTCCCCAAGTCAGCCTAGACAGGAAAATCACTGGATGGGGCAGACTTGTATCTTGAAGAACTGACAAGGACAAATAAATTAACAGAGAGGAAAGCTGGCTGGAGAAGCTGCCAAAAAGCATGCTGAGGAGAGGCTATTGCAAGTGAGGCTTAAGCATGTTTTCAAAGATGCCTCCCATCTGAGCATAGCTGGTGTGGGACCTACATACTCAAGTACACAGCTAAAGGCTGGTTGTGCTGCAAGACAGGAGATAAGCACAACAGGCAAGGGGGTATTTCTCTGTTTCATCAGAAGGAGAAATATATTCATTTTATGAGTAGGATTTTTAGGGATGGGGTAAGGAACTACATTTTTTGTCTAAGGAACTTTGCAGGGTTTGGATTGAATTAGCTGTGTTGAGAGAAGTATTCAGATTGGTGAAGTTTCTGTTCCCTTGCATCCTATCAAAGGTAATTTAGGTGTTAAGTGTATTTGCTTTGCTCTGAAGCTGTTGGGATCTCTAGGCCACGTGTTCACATGCCAGAACTGATTCTGATGCCTCTCTGGGTTAGAAAAAGGATGTAATTTCTCTGATTTATAGGAAGAGAGGGGATTTGGGAGTTGGCTGTAGTGTTGTGTCGTGCTTATGTTTCCATGCTCTTAATAAATCAGTGAGAAAAAGAAATTAAAGACAGACTTTTTTGTTGCCCTTATTCAGGAACCTTATTAATTCACTAGGAAAAACTCATTTGGGAGAAGCTGGTAATTTCTTCAACTTCATATGTTGACACTTCCATGGCTTACTAAGTCCTCTGGCAGCAGCATGCTATGACTCTTCATACTGTTGAGGATTCCCAAGGTGCAGATTAGCTCAGTCTCTTATCCCCTGTGTGGGACCACAGGGGTGAAACATAGCTTTGCAGAAATCATAGCGAAGAAAAGCTACTGTACCACAAGCAACCAAACATGGAGTCAAACGTCTTGAGTGGCTTCTCTGAAGACTAGGAAGGAATATCTGAGAGCTACAAGTTCAGCAACCCCACTGCAACCCAACCACCCCCAGAACATTTCTGTCTTCCTGGTTCTGCAAAACACACACTTCTTTGAGCCTGTGCCACTGGTTGAAATGAGCAGGGCACACAGGCACACACAGACCATGACTGCAACTGTCAGATCCTTAGGAAAGGAGGCAGGATGAGAAAGCTGACTTCCAGCAGGACAATGCTGCAGTGGGGCACATGTGCTTTGACTTCTATTTGTCCTCGTTGTATGGACTACTTCCTCCTCATTAGGATCCTCTCTTTTTTGTTTTTCCTCTTCTCCTTCTACGTTTTGGCTTCTCTTGTAATTTCCTGGGGCGATGCTCATTATGCTAATGAATTCAGGTAGTCACATGGCTGGTGGCAGATATTGACCCTCCTGTCATAACACTGCTGCTGTCCCAACCTGGCAACCCAGCTGTTCTGGCTGACAGTCTGCATGCTGGACACTGATGGTTCATCTCATTTTGGCTTTGTAGTGTGTATTAGGTACTCTAATTTGGGTCTTCACCACTATCTGTGATGAATTCTGTAAAATTTGGACTGCTATCTCATTAAAGTATAGCTTTTAATCACTAGCTGCCTCCTCCTTCCCTTTTGCCTTAGCTGGTAATACAATAAGCTATTTAAGCTGTGCAATTGCAGAGCTGTATTTTCAAACTCTAGGTGTTCCCATTAACATGAATAGGAATTATACTAACTAATCATAGCCAGTCTAGTGCTGGGGTATTTAAATGTATCAGGAGACCATTCATGGTATATTTTTAATTTTAATTTCATGTTTAGATATATAACAGGCCCTGGATCGAGTCTCTGAAGACAGGGCTTAGAAAAACAGGCATGTCTGAGTGTATCTTATGTTTAACCAGTTCTTCTGGCCCATGGAGGGGTTGAATCTCTACTCCTCAGCTGATAAGGGGAGCCTCTTTTCACTTCTGATGTTTACCCAGTGTTTCCCAAATTTGATCACTTGCACCTTCTGCTACTTTGACTCTGAGGTACTAATTAATGTCCTGAAAATAAGTTTTGTTGATGTTCAGTTGAAAGTAAGTTGGGGTATTTCTTTCCATCACAGAATCACACAATCACAGAGAGTTAGGGGTTGGAAGGGACCTTGAAAGATCAGCTAGTCCAACCCCCAGCCTTTGACCAGGCCATGCCAAATCTTATGAAGTACAAGCAATCCCTCCCTTCTGTTGCTGAGTTTATCCAAGGTAGAGCATGTCATCTGCACCATCTCATGGACACTTTCTCTTTTCCATTTAACCCGAGCTAAGGTGCTCAGGAGGTTCTTTTGGGATGGGGTTGTTTTGCTGAGAGAAGCTTCTTCCTCTCTCAGTACTGTGTGAACGTTGGCCAATGATCAGACACCTCCTGCATGTAAGTGCTAATACCTTCTGTTTTCAGACACACAAAGGGAATAGCAGATGACCAGTTAATAAACCAGTGACTGAAGTAAACAACTTCAGCACCCTCTGGCTATGATTAGTTTAGACCTGTATTCATGCATGTGTGTACTTTGAATCTCATGCTCCCAGTTCTGGGCTTGCCTGCTCCCTCTTTCCATCCCATCTTCCACATCTCCCTCTTCGATCTCTTCCCTGCTGCCAGTCAGCTGTCCCTAACTTCATCAGAGCTGTTGCAGCAGGGTGCTGCCTGCCAGGAAAGATTATCCTTGACTGGTTGCCAAGTCTCTTACTCTGGCACACAGATAAAATGTTAATAGGGCTGAATGTATTTGACCCGAAGGGTGAAACTCCATGTTCCAGGCACAGAGCCTCTTGTCATCCATTTCGCAGAGGCACAGGTTGGATCCTTCCAGTTCATTTTTGCTTGCTGAAGAGGAGCTGACCAGGGACTTTCAGGTTTGACAGAACCCAGTCAGGGATTATATTTGCCTTGAGGTAAGCAGCTCAAGCTATGCCACCCTTCTGCTGGTGGGTACACAAAAAGAAAATATTTTTCTATGGGCAAGTCTGGAATTCTTCTTTATGCTGGAGGATTATCATGTGGGTAGGAAGAGCTCAGACAATTGCAGTAGGTTAAAGCATGGTCTGCATTCAGCTCTGATCATAGCCACAAGTCATGAGGCACCCTAGCAGGATGAGTGTTGGTTGAGATCAGCCCAAGTGCAGGAGGAGATGTTAGTATCCACCATTCCTCAGTGTGCTTTGGAACAGGGAGGAGCTGCTGCTCGAATCCAGCCAGCCAAACCCTATCCAGGTCTTGCCAAAGAAGGTCAGAATGTAGCACATTTGATGTACCAGCAAAGCAAGAGGATAATGCTTTTAATTAAGCCTTTATAAGGCAATACCTCTGTGCATCTCTAGTGGTAGAGTTTCTTTTCTTTATTTTTGTCTCTTAAGGGGAATTGCAGCCTGAAACTCTTCTGGAGGAAAATTGTTTCCTTCTAAAGTTTGTAATGGAGAACTTCCTTTGAAAATTCTATATGTGGATTTTATCTTGCCTCTGAAAGCTTCCTTTGTTTAGTCAGGAATGGTCTCACCCAAACTACAGAAGTAGCTACATACAGAGAGGGATAAAAACAAGATGCTGCCACTTGAGCAAGGAAAGTCAGAGAGGGCTGAACTGGCACGGTTCTCCACAGCTTCTTGCAGAAGCTAGATTGTCTAGCTTCACAGTGAGACCATAGCATCATTATCCATGCAGAGTACTGGCTTCCACTGGTGCAAAAGGAGGAATGAAACCCCTAGGATGTGAGGCTGATTGCAGTTAGACAGAGGTACATTATGACACACCTACCTGGAGCTGTGTCCTACAGGTGGTGTGATGATGCCAGATTACCAAAGTAACGATCAGATGCAGAAATACAAGCCACATAACAGGTTTCTTCTGCAGAGTAGTGAATAATTCTGCTCCACAGAAGTGCACACTTGACCAGTGTTCATTGGTAATTATTATGCTCTTGAGGGAAGGTATTTTTAATGTGGGAGTGCAAGGGTTTTTCAGACAGCATGCGGTTTCCCTCTTCCTTTCCTCTCCCTCTATTGTATGCAATAAATTCAACATAAGATTTATTAATAAACTGTCATGGTGATTTCCCCAAGTATTTTATTTAGCTGGAAATTACTCTAGGGACTGGACCTTGTGTATACTGAAATCAGTGGAAAATTCCTATCTAACTCAAACAGCAGTGGGTAAGATTTGTGCTTAACTAGGGAGAAACAAGAGCTCAGATTGTGGAGTGGGAGACAAGCACTGTTCCAGCATGAGATGGGGAGAAGCTTTAGAGTGTTTATTTATTATTTGTATTGTGATCTCCCAGAGGATCCCCTGCCCTGGATCACACATAGTGCAACGACAAGATAAAAAACTCCAAAGAGCTGTGATCTTAGCTTAGAGCAGGCAGATATGTGATGATTGTGGACTAGCTTATAATAACTGGAGTGGGTAGGGGTGTTCCATGGGGAATACTGTAATTGAAATATTTCTCATTTGGTTCAGGCAAGAAAGAGGCAGTATTTAGCATGTTAACCTATTAGCATCTGCTTATGCATTGTTAAGGGACAGTGCCAGCAGTCTGAGCTCTTAAAATGCTGCCCAGGTTGCTTCTGAGCCTTTAGGAGTGGTCTGAAAAGGTTGGCAGAAGTGGAGCTCTAATACTTGCTACACTTGAAGTCATCTTCTTGGAATGCAGAGAGAATTGGAATGATGTATATGACCAGAGATGAGCTTCAGGAGGTGATGGGAAAGGCAAGTAGGAGCTGTAGGTGGCAGTAGTCTTTGTTTTAAAAATCATTTCCTCCCTTTTCTTCTCCAATGCATTCAATAGTGCCAGCCAAATACCCTATTTGAACAAACTCCTTGCAGAACATGTACAAATAATGGCTTGGTTACTTGCTTTTGCAAGTGTGAGTAGTTTGAGCCTTCTTGGGTTCCAGCAGTAAAGGGTTTCACCTGTACTGTGGTTAGATCATGTCCAGGTACATACCATGTGAGTGGATACCATCAGTCATCCTGGGGACCGTGTCAGTCTTAGCCAGATGGCACAAACTCTTCTGGGTTTGGAGCAGTAGATCTGCAGTCATGCAGCTTAGCTGCTTCTGTAGCAGAGCTGCAGGTGCATACAGTGCTGGCCCTGCCCCTGGGGGGATGCTAGTTTGTTGGCTAGCTGTCTTGCTCTGCTGCTTCTCTGGAGCCATCCTACCGCCTCTTTCTAGTCTTGAAAGCTTCCTTATTACTCACCATGCTTTTTGCCTTGGTGACTTTTGGATCACTTTGACATAAGTGTGATGCTTTCAAAGGTCTTCAAGAGATGATCAGCAAAAGAAGTTCTGCAGCCCACCAGTATGCTGGGAGGAAAGACATGTTTCCTTTATCACAGCCTTACTCCTTGGGAGTTCTACAAATCTGCTTTTGATATAAAGTTTTGGAGAAGGTGTTTATAGGGAAGCCAATTCCCCCTACAATGGAGTAATTACTGAGTAATCAAGAGGCAATATAATTAGTACCTGGATACAGAATATGCTCTCACAGAGTTATGTAGTGATAGGGTAATTGCCAAGCATATTTTTCTTAGTTACCAAGTAATTTAAGAGAATTTATGTGGTATTTGTGTCTGAGAGACAGGGGAAAAAAAACACCCAGCTGGGATCTCTGCAACTATAAACTTTGTGCCAACAGAAATTGAAAGCTTTTCCAGAACAAGAAGCACCTGAGGAATTTGCTTTCTGTTTTTCTTTTTCTTTACAATATGGAAGTTCTCTGCCTGCAGAGCATTGCCAGAGGAAGTGTAATCATTACTGTTTAATTAACCACTTACTGAGGATCCTTGGGAGGTGAAAAGTTTTCCTTTATGTCCTGCCATATGGAATGTGTATGGCAGTCATGAGAATAGACTCATCTAGAAAAGACAGAAATGAAGAGAGTCTCTTATTTAATGGGAATTAAAAAAGGACAAAATAGATTTTTCCAAGCCTTGAAATGTCAGAGCAAAGTGCCCCATGCCCACCAGAACCTGGACACTGAGCATCTCACTGGGGCTGAGTACCTGAGACCTCAGGCAGGAGAAGGTAAGGAATGCAGCTTCAGCCTGTGTGCCATCAAGTGCAGACATGGAAAGCAAGGCTTCCCAGGGCTCCTGCTGCACTGTGAGGGTGCCTTTAGTCTAAAGGGACATGAACTCAAGGGACTGTTTCAGGAGGATTTGTGCTCTACAGGTGAGAGCCATACTGCAGCGGCAGCAGTAGGGAACAATAAAATTGATGGTTGTCCCTATGCTAATGACCTGCAGCAGCAAGGCAGTCATTTGTTTCACATGGCTTCTGTTAAAGCACAAGCAGCATCCTTCCCCTTTCTCTCAGTAGGAGAGTGAATGGTGTTTACTAACTGTCCTTCTTTCTGCTTTTGGCAATACCCTGCTATGGTAAATCATAGAAGGCAGCCAGTTAGAGCTGTGTCCTCATTTACACAGAGAGCAGAGGGGGGGCATTATCAGACAGCATATATCATTGAGGTAGCTCTTTTCATCACTGCACTTGGCCTTAATTACATTATATTGCCCTCTCAAGAGAAATCTCCAACACTTTGGGCTTTCGTAAAGTAATACTTTATCTTTTTCATTAAATAGTAACTACTCATTAGGGCAATTTAACATTCTGCTTTCCCTTCACCTTCTAATGAAGTTGTGCTCCTGCACATCCTGAGTACAAATAGACCAAGGTTTGGGTATATTAGCTGTTGAAAATGAGGGTTTCACCTAGAGAGAAAAACAAAAGCAGAAAAACAAAACCCAAGCACAACACCCAAAAAACCCCCAAGACAACAACAACAAAAAGGCAAACCACAGCCACCACCTTTTCTGCAAAATGAACTTGGCTAATCCAGCCCTCACCTCTGTGTTGATAAATACGGTTTGTGCTCTGGTCCCAGTGAATGCAGAAATAGCGATATCCTGGCTACTTCTCATTATCATGCTTTTATTGACAGGGATCCTGGACCTTTTTAGTAGCTACCAAATCAATAATGCTGTGACATTCATCCATTTCTCAGTGCTGCTGTGCCTGGTGCAGCATGAAAGCTTGTGCTTCTCAAGGGCTATACCTGATAGTGATACTTGTGTACTCATATAATCCTTTTCATTTACAGGTTACAGATCTTAATTAAGATTTACAATGTTCCTGTGAAGTAGATCTTTATGTCTAGGCAAACAGAGATGGCCAGATGTTAGAGGGGAGGATTTCACTAAAGCTCAAGCTTTTAATCAAAAGTATTCAGCTCCCAAAGCAAGGAACTCCTTGGCAGCTAAGCTGCTTTGCAGGCAGAAAAAGGCCTTCTCTGAAGGCAGGGCTGGAGCCAGGGACTGCAACCCAGGAGTCCTGACACCTACTTTTGGTGACATTCCCTTCTCCTCTTGTTCCATTTCTGGGCTGTTTGCTAAAAATATTTAGAGAATATGTTGCACCCAAGCCCATAGCTTCCCTCCCCCTCTCAAATCTGGGGAGGTTTCTCTCACAGCCTTTAAAAATAACTAAATAAATAGTTATTTACTAAACAGCAAAAATAACCAGCACAATCAATTTGATTCACTCTAGCTTCCAGAAACACTGTGCTGGAGACAAGGAGGCTTCCAATTTCCTACATGAGTCACCATGTTCTTGGATTCAACCTGTCAAACTATATCAGCAAATCATATTATATAATGTAATATAACAAGACACAACTGCCTGTGTTTAACCTAGAAAAGATTAAAAAACATGACCTACCATGGTCATTGGGCTGTCCTGGCAAAACTGTCATTCTCTTCTCCATCCAGCTGCCCACCCCTGATGTCCTCCCCAACATGATAGGCTGCAAGAAAATGTGTCATTTTTAGGAACAAAGATGGCAGCAGTTCTGGTAAGAGGGAAGCCAAACCTGCTTGTGGAACTTCTCTGTTTTGGAGACTCCCTCCAGGGTCCATGTCATGTCCAGGGTTTTGTTTTATAACTATGCAGAACCAATTTCCCTCAGTCAAAAGCTGACACACTGTGGCAGGGGTGGGAAGACTTTGAGGCTGTGAGTACTGCTTCATCCTCAGTTCACATGTGAAGTAGAAGAAAAATGGATGCAAGGAGGTGATGAAAATGCATTCTTCTCTTCTTCAGCTGCACAGAATGAGGGATGTTGGAGTCTTCCAGCTCTGTTTCTGGGTTGTGCATTTGCCTGGTGCAAGGCACAATCCAGGAGCAGCCAGGGGAATTGCTGGGAGAGGTTAAACTGTGGGATACTACAGCAGTGTGCTCCTTTCTCCTTATATCTGGCCTTTGGGAATGTAGGGCAGGATCCATACCACTCTTAGAGACCCCTGCAGTGGGTTAGGGGGAGCAAAGAAAGGTGTTTGAATGCAGATAACTTCAGTGTAGAGACATGCATCCACCTCTGGTCTGCCTGGGGTCACATCCAAGCTTGGTCTTGATCCTGGGACAAGGAAGAGTCAAGCATCAGTTGTTCATTATGCCTTTTGTAGCGTGGTATCTGCATCCCTTTACCCAAAAAAACTACTGCAAAGAAATCATCTATTCACTTGAGCAGTTCAGCTGTTGGGCTTTTTACTGGTTGATGGCTGGTGCAAAACAGGAACTTCTCATAGTATTTTTGAGAGGAAAGGTGTGAATATGGTGCAGCTCCCAGAGCCCTGGCAATGTCCTTTTGCTATCCCTGGCCTGGCTGCTGGGCCTGCGTGTGTTTATACAGCATCTGAGGATGTGGGAATGGTGGAAGATTACAGTCCCTGGGCTTTTCTCGTTTCCTCTTGGAGAATTCCCCCTTCTTTTCTGCTAGGACCCAGTAAGCAGCAGCAACAACTCATAAAACAAATCTAGTCTTGCAGCCACTGAACCTTTCTTGTCTTAGGTGGTGACTTCAACAGTGAAAAACATCCATGTTTTTTTGAGGGACAGAGATTAAGCAGAAGGAAGAGGGGAGGAGGAGCAAGGCTTAAGTTTTAAGGATGATTGGGAAAATTGTGCCTTAGGAACAGCAATGCAAGGGACAAAGGTTTCTGAGCAGCATGGGCACTAGTGAAATACATGTTCTGGCAGAGCTAGAAGGAAATCAAGGGAAGGAGCTTGTCCAGACTTCTTCTAAACAAGCTTACAGGCACACACTTCTCCACAAAACCATTACAGAGAAATGTCTTGGGGGAGGAGATTTTAATGTCTATCAGCATGAGGTAAATGATCCCATGCTGACAGAGGCTGGCACCCTCTCTGTGCCAGCATCCTCCATGAGCAGCCAGTCCCCCAGCAAAGCCATGGCTAGTCCTTTATGAGACGCAGCAAGGAAGCTGGCAGTAAGACTGCTCTGCTACCAGTTATATTGAAAACAAACAAACCAAAAAACCCCAACCCAAACCCACCAAACTAGCCTCAACAACAACAACAGCAGCAGAATGCTCAAGCTGTGCTGGAACAGAAAGTAATTAAGAAATATTTCATATCTCCAAGCGGCCCTGAAATTTTTATTCCTGTGCATGAAGCTCCATAGGCTCCTCACGGGCTGCTGCTGCTGCTGTGTTTCAATGCAATAAATCCTGTTGCCTTTGGAGCCTGACAGCCAGTCCAGGATGTGATCAGAAAACCAACAGGCACTCTCTGTAAGGTTTAGTTCTTGCCTGCATCAAGTCTGCTTACATCAGCCAAGCCAGGGTGTGTTCCAGGAGCAAACCAGTAAGGCAAAATGCTGACCTTTCTTGAGATGATAAAGATCAGAAAAGGTGAGAAGTGGGGCAAAGAGGAGAGATGAGGAGAGTGGGAATTTGGATAAAGAAGCTGCCAGCTGCAATATTCCCACCCCAAACCCAACAGGCTTGCTCAGCATAAGTCCAGCACTGTCAAGGTTTGACAGGTCTGGAATGGAGCTTACCTGGAAATAAATAACAGTCTATGCTTCAAGCTTGCTGCCAGTGAGCTGTCTCAGTGCCTCCCCCAGCACGGTGCAGTCTGGCAGGATGAGGCTTGGGGCTGTGCTGGCACAGGGCTGTGGGAGCTGGGGCTCAGTCTTAGTGTCCCTGGGGGTACCCACAAGGTGGTGGCAAGAGGCTGTCACCCCACCTGAGTGAGCTTAGCTGAGACCAGATGCCTTGCACTGCTGGCAGCCACTCTAAGAGAGAGACAGAGGAGTGAGCAGTCTGTTTTTCTTTGTCCTACTGTTAATCACAAACCAAGGCATTTCTAAAAATTGTTTCTAAAACTATTAATTGCAAGAAAACCTCTGGTTATATCTGAGTTTAGTTTGTTATCCACAGGCTTAATTCTTCCCAGTCTCAATCCTGGGAAATTCTATTCCCCCCCTTTCCTCCCATCAATCTTATTCTCCACAAGATTCAGAGAACCACTGGCTCATGCTACACCACCTTAAAGGAGTCCAACAGAGCAGTCTATCCAATTAACAGCCAGAGCAGCAACAGTCATTACCAGCTAAACCTTTTGGTAGCACACACACGCAGGGACAAGACTTCTCTGGTTCCTCACTCTGCAGGTGATGGGGATGTGACCTTGTCTGAGCCAGGTAGGCTCCAGCAAATTCTTGGTCATGGCTCAGTTTACAGGTTATGAGTTCAGTTTTGTTGGGTTGTTTTTTCTTATGTGTGGCATCAGAGATGAAAGTCTCCTCCCCTGAGACATTTCTCTATATTGGCTTTGTGCAATGCTTGTTTAAAAGTAGGTTGGAGAGGATGTTTTGGTGGAGGGATGACTCCATCCACTTTTTTGCTTTTCAGAAGGAACATTATAATTCCATATTGAATTTGGACAAGAGCAATCAAAAGCTTTGTTATTTTTAAACAAAGGCTTCATTTCTGTTGCAGCTTTATACTTTTTTTATAGAGTTCACTTCTGTAACCTAGTATATTTAAAGTTTTCAAAAGAAGTCATTTTGAGATGAAAACATTTTTATGTAGAGTGAGTTAAATGGGATATTTAACTTCACTAATTATTTTTTTTTACTAGGGTGTCCTGATTTGGGTTAGAACAGGACTGATTCTCTCAAAGCTGAAAGTTTTTCTTTAAGCACTTTCCTGAGTCGTAAAGACTCTGATTTCTTTTCCTAGAAGTCTTGAACTGGAAGTTCCCAGTTACCTTCACTCTGTGGATGATTTCATACCTCTACAAGTGTCCACAGCACACAGAAAGCAATCTGTTGGACCTTGAAGGTGTCCTTACAAGGATTTTACTTGAGGAACGTAGAGGAAGGCAAAAGCCCCAAAACCTTGTGGGAGGTACTGATGAAAGGGTGCTTCTCCTATGCGTGCTGAAACCTTAGCTCCTTCCTGCTGTCCCAGCTGCATTGCTTTAACTGCTGCCAACCACCTGGCATGGTCAGAGCTCCCTGGGGAATGCAAGCAGCTGCCATGCTTAGTCTTGCATCTTTTCTATCCCTCAGAGCACTGGTTTCAGGCAAACCAATTAAGTCTATATCTTTATTGCTGTGTCTTTCACCCTCTTTTGCTTTTGTCCTTCCTCCTTTTTGTCTTTGTTCTCTTTCCCTTCTTCCTTCCATGCATGAGCTAATTGACGTCTGATCTATTCAGAGGTTTGGCCCTAAAAAGTAACCTTCAGTTAACTGCTCACATAACTTGCCTGTCACTTTTGATAACAGTCAGGGCATCATTTTTGCAAGTGTTCAACAGTAAAATTACTGCTTTGCTCTTGTCAAGCAAATGAGCCCTGAGGCTTGTGTGAGCACCATTAATGATGATGCCACGGTGGGACTGGTGCACTGGGCAGCCTGCAGAAGCATCACTTCTCAATTCACTGTGCCCCTGCCAAGCAGTTTAGGTTTAATTAACCTGCATTAATGCCTGCTGGGATAGTGTTTTCCATGCCTCCTTTTTTCAGGGGGTCAAGCAGAGCTGGAGACAGCTGCTGGTGTCTCAGGTGCCCTGTGTACGTGGCTGGGATCCTGGAAATGTTTATGTCTGTGGTGTGGAAATAAACTCTGCTTATTATGCTCATAAAAACTGGTGGCTATAGCCTTGGGCTTTGCCAGACTTGCTGAGCTGCTGGAGAGAGTTATTGTTAGAACATAAAAATGCTACAGCACATGGTGCTGTTACATGGCTGAGGTCTGTGAAGTGTGTTTGTGGGGACAGCAGGCTGCAGTGATTCTGGAGGGTTCTGCAGAGTATGTGGGTATCTCAGGTCTCCAGAAGCTTTTTTCCATGTGTATCTATCCAGTAAACTAATGAAGTTTACTTTCTAATGGTAAAGAACTGTGAGAATGGGATTAGTCTTGCTCAGTCTGCACCCAGACATGAACAAAAGTGTGAGCATCTACCACTAAGAATAATACCTAGTCAAGAGGTTGCTACTATTGCAGGTAGAGGCAGGTGACAACTCCACGTATGGCCCTGAGGTTCAAGAGGTTTCTGAGATCTTGAAGGCACCTGGCAACACATAAAAGTGGGGCTTGCTCACAGGTATTGTGGTGCCTCATTATGCTGTGGCTGTGGAGGAAAGATGGGGTCTTGGCAGGCCTGGAGGCAGGCAAGGAGAGGTTTTGGTTGGCCAGTTGATGGTAGATGGCAAAGTAGGCACCTAAGTCCCTCTTATGCCTCAAGTGTAGTGCTTCCTGCACAGTGGGCAGTGATTTCTCAGAGGAAGTGTCCTCAGAGGAAAGCACCAAGAAGGGAAGGAAAATGAGAAGTCAAGCCCTGCTCTGTTGAATGATATCTTGGGTTTTATCCATGTTGCTGCAATTTTTTTTAACCAGAGTCTTAATGTAGCTGCTAAGTTTTCATACCCTTAGCCACTCTTTCTTGAGGTTATTTCCCTGCTGTTATGTTTTGTTAGTTTTCCCTCCCCAACCATTCCACTCCAAGGCTAATATTTCCCAAGCTCTGTTGGTGTTCAAGTAATTAAGGAAGGAAACATCCCTTCACTGCAGCCCTGTTCAGCAGGCAGAGCTGTATCCCTTCTGATGGGAAAGCTGGGAGCTTGACATCCAATGTTCCAAAGTCATGG
Source organism: Galbula dea (assembly GCA_013399015.1). Lineage (NCBI taxonomy): Eukaryota > Metazoa > Chordata > Aves > Piciformes > Galbulidae > Galbula > Galbula dea. The sequence goes on along the minus strand of VWZX01004555.1, from coordinate 6,376,481 downwards.
AGGCTGGGAGGAGATCCAGTTCTGATCCTGCATATGATTTTGAAAAATGGCTTTCCATGAGATCAAAATAACACTTGAGTCCAGTCCCAGCAGCAGATAAAAGAAAGCTGAAGTGACAACAGACTTAAGACTGCTCAACCCTGATCTCTCATTTGCTTAGGGCTGTGTCCTTAGAGCAGGTTGGCAAAAGTTGCAAGAAAGCCCTGGTATGACACTTCAGATACAAAGCTCTGTCTCTGGATTGGGATTGTTCCTGGTAAATTGCTGCATGGTAAAAATAACCTTAGTTAGAAGTCTAAGAGTGCTGTGAGCAGTGTGACCAACAACACTGGTATTTCACATGAATTGGGCCTCATGCTGGTTGATGAATGCTGATGAAAGCTTTCCCAGTAGTTGGGCTTTCAGTAAGTGTCAAATAAAGGGTGAGAGTTTTCATTTTCCTCTCAGGGATCTCTTTAACCTGGTCATTTTTTGTGAAACATGATATTTTAGAGACTTCTGTTCAGTAGAACTGGCTTTGAACTAGCTATTTTGCTTAAGTTATTGTGGAGAAGAAAGAAAAAGTGCATGCCTACACAAAAACAGCCTTATCACATGAGCCCTGTTTCTTTAAGAACAGTGGCCTCTGCTGAATCCAGTAGTATTCCTCTTCTGGATTAAAAAATGCAAATTCTTCTTGTTGGTTTACCATTTTCCTGCCTTAGAAGAAAAATAAGTCCAAGAAGAAGAAACTCAGGCAGATCTGTCTCCCTACATATGAAGTTCAGATGGGCTATAGAGTTTGCAATGTACCCACCAGACCTTGAGTGGTTGCATCAAAATGTGAGTCCCTTCTGAGAGATCAGTGATTGGTGTTTGTCTCACTAGATAAGAAGATATTACTGCATATTCTTTCTCCACTGTGAAGTAGGATGGAGAGAAAGATGTTGCTTCTTGTCTGATTCATGTCCTCATGGTCTTGCTGCTGTCTATATAAGGACCAAACATGATGTAATTGCTCTCAGAGAGGGTAGGTTTGATGTGGTGCCTTCTAAGCAGCTGTAGACAGTCCCAGAAAGGGAAATGAGTATATGGTCAGATAAAGCTCCTTTGGGTTTGCTGCATTTTTGGAAGGACTTTGGGGGAGATGATGCAGAAAAGAAGAGCAGGCACATCTGTACCATGTAGTGGTTGACACTTGTTTTCAACAGACAGGTTTCAAATGGTCACATTGGTAGAGCTGAAGAGTTGGAACTGAGAAAGGGAGGATGGTTTATTTCCTGCACTGTGTATTTGCTCAAGACATTAGAGATAGAAACAGTTCTACTCTAAACAACATATGAGGGGCCTGAGTCTCTTGGTACAGGAGCTAATGCATGAGATCCACCTTTTTCAAAGACTCAGGGCAGGTCAATTTTGTGTCCTGGGGTGTTTGGACCTTAATGTAGAGAGTCCTATCCCCAGTGGGAGCAGAGGCAACAAGGCATCAACAATGTGATAGAAGAGTCAAGGCAAAACAGTATGGTTTCCTATTTCTGGGAACCCTCTGGGCTTCCTCATAGGCAGCTGCTGACTTCTTCTTCATGTGCTATCTGTTCATGCCTGCTTGGCAAGGACTAGGGAGGAGAACAGACTTGTCTGCAGGAGAACTTGCCTTTCCTTGTTTCAGCATCACAGTGCACAGGCAGGCAACCAATCAACCCCTGCTTCACCACTGTGGAGATTAACAGATCAAAGAAACAAGAAGATGGTTAACAGCAACAGCAGTGGCTGGAATAGCCATTTTTCAGTGTTGTAGTATCAACAAGTTGTTGAGTTTACTTTTCAGAAACTGGTCACAGGGAGGAGAGTGTGACAGCTGCCCTATCAATGGTGTCACTCTGCCATTGGCTTCCTACATTTACTTTCCAGACTGGAGGAGCCTGGTCACCAAAGATGTGCTATTTTGAACAGTGCTTTCTTGTGTCTTTGTGTGGCTTGATGAACAAATGAAAGGAATTACAAGTGAAGTGGTCATTAGCAAGTATTTGCATAGGTTAATTGCATAGGGTTGCAAAAGATCAATTTGATTTTTAATGGGGTTACTAATAGAGACATCTTCCTGACAGTGCTTCAAAATGTCTTTCCTTGCCATTGAATTATGTTTTTCAGGCCTCAGCAGGCTGTAGCTTAGGTTTTAGCAAGATCTCTGGGTCATGTCAAACCTTCCTTTTGTAGTTGTGGGTGCTGGATTTGGGTGTGCATGCAGGTTGGGTGTGTTGATTGAGTTTACCATTGTAGTTTTATAGGACATTTCTAAGGAAGGAAACTTCCATCATTCACACAAAGAACCAACTTTCTGGATCCCTGGTGAATCACTTGCAACTTTTCATCAACAAAAATGAAAACTAGATGGGTTTAGGGCATCTGAGGACTCAAAGCCTATTTGTAATACCCATAATTACATTATTGCTAGCAAAGGTCCATGGTCATCCTTTTGCTTGAGCAAAGTATGAATGGTTGTAATTTATCCTGCTTTTCCTGGGCTAAGAACCATGTTACTCTTGGTAAACCACCACTGCTACCTAAGCAAGCTAGCTTAGAGCTGGTTCTGTCATGTCTACATTAGTCTGCCATCTGCCACCTACACCAAACCTCTCCTTGGCTGCAGTCCAGGGCTCTTGCAGGCTTTGCAGATGCTCAGGCACCCCAGTGGCTGCAGGATGGGGTTTTAAATCAAACAGAGCATTGATGTGGAGATGAAATTAATTAATGTCCCTGCTATTAAATTATTGTCTCTAAGAGAAGACTTTTATTTTGCCTCTAAGATGACAGTGTTTCATTAGGAAAAAAAAAAAGAATATTTGGAGAGCTCAAGCTTTGAAACACTTTATCAGGTTTATTTATAATAAGTAAGAGTTGCCTCATTTTTCTTGTGATTTTAACAGCATACAGAGCCTTGGCTCTCTCCTTTTGGATAAAAGAATTGCTATGATAAACCTGCTTTTGTGAACTCCTGCCTTGCAATAGTCCTATCCATTTTTTAGGGATCAGTCCCTGACTGCCTTCACAAATCAGCAGCTGAACACCTCAGTGGGGTGGCCATTCGTTTATCTATTCATTTATTTCCAGAAATATATGGGCCAAACTGCACATGCCTTTCAGAGCATGTATCAGCTGGGGACTGGTGATGAGTGACTCTAGTGACAGATAAACTGCTGCCTAGGGGGATGAAAAACCCCTTTCTTGTGTTCTAGCCTTGCCCTGCTTCATGTGAGAAGCAAATTGCTTTGATTTTGTATTGCTGGAGGTTTGCATATTCCTTATTTATGGACACACTGAGAAGCAGAGCAAGGGAATGAGAAATGAGGCAAAGTTTAGCAAAAACCACTGGAATATGACTTGGACCCTAAGGGAGAATTGCAGCCATTTGCACCCAGAGAGAAATGGGTCCACTACTTTTGCTGTGTGCCTGCTGCCTACTGACCATCCTGCTGACACTTGCAAACTTCTTTAACTTGGCATTGCTGAGCCAGATTGAACAGCAGCCTTTTGTAGGAGTGGAAAGGTCAGGGCAAAGGTGCTACTGCCAGGAAGATTGTACAGCAGCAGCCCAGAGGACTCCTAGCTGCAACCAAAGCTGTCTTTTTCTTACTGTCAGAAGCATTAAATAATTAAAATAAATAAATAACCTCCCCTACCCCTGCAGTAGACACCTCTGGTTTTATTATATGAACTAGGCAAAAAAATGTACCTGCAGGGTACACATAATTTATTTAGCAAAATAGGAATGGTGAATATCTGCAGATGATGAAAAAAATCCCCAGTCCTTGGGGTTATTTGATCTGCTAATTATCCATACCTCAGAATCCATTATTCACACTTTTCTGCTTTCCTCCAAGAAATCTGTTTGGCAGACATCTCTACATATATTTTATTTTTTTTTTATAGTTTTCTGTGAGATCAGCAGGAACAAAAGAGAAGAAGAATTCAAGTTGTAAACTATTAATAAAACACAGGCACACAACAGTCCTCTTTGTCTGATGTTTGCCAGTAAGCAGATTGAGACAGAGATCTCTGTTATGTCAATGATCTTAAATCACTGGGGGGTGGGGGGGAAGTTCTCCAGAGTTGTCTTTGCCCAGCTAAACAACCAAGGGCAAACTGCAGCTTCCTTTGGAATCATGTTTGGCACACACAGCAGTGGTGACTCATGTATATTAACAGCAGCAGTGGTTTGGATCTCCTGCACCTTGTTAGTATATGCCAAGGTATTCATCAGCACAAACACTGTCCTGCATACTCTCCTTCAGAAAAAAGCAGAACTAAGGAGGCCTTGGGAGCTCTAATTTACACCAGGCATGAATCAAAACTTGCTGGAAAGGTTGCCTTTGACTGAAATGAGCTGTGGAACTACCTAAATTTGGCCCAATCAAGTAGGAATCAGACCCATATCTATATATTGTGTTTTACACCCTGAATATTTTGCAACATCGAGGAGAAGGTCACCTTTGTGATGCAAAAGTGCCAGTAAAACAAGACAGTGCTACCTTCTGAGAGAGAGCTCATAGCCAAGGAAAGGGTTTACAAGGGTGGAGGTTTGCTGGCTAGGAGAGTGGGGGTTTGTATATGTCCCAGGATTTTGTTAGTTTCCATTTTTTTTTGCTGTATTGTTGAGCAGATTTCTTTTTGTCATGAGTGGATTCATGTGGAAATGGCTTTTTTGGCATTGTAATAGGCCTGGCCTAAGAGTGCCTTGACTCTTAGGGATGTGGCTGCTCTCAGTTGGATCGTTCCAGCCATGACATGGTTGGAGCTATAATCACGTCATCAAGATGATGAAGGAAAAGCCCTTGATATCCTCCAGAAAGGAGCATGATTCTGGCTCTGGTGTCACCAGCTCATGCTGGAGGTGGTAGCTAAAGTAAATGGTCAGATACTCAAGGGAAGGCTGTGAGAGAGTTTGATCTCTGAGACTCTTGTCTCTCCTCCTGCGGGTTTGTCCCTCCACCATCTCTCCCCTCCATTTCTGTCCCTCAGTGCTGTGGACCTGCAGACATCCTTGGATTCCTGCAGGAGCAGAAATTAGCCAAGAAATGGCTTACCTTATTTATTGCCTGCTCTATGACTGCCTAGAGCAGGGTGTCACTCATCTTGCCCTAATTATGGTTGCATTGTAGGGAATGTGTTCAAAATGCAGCAGCTACTATTTGTTCTGAAAAAACACAGGGATCTTCTTATCAGGACAAACATTTCCAGAAGTGTATGGCCCTCTGTGACAGCTACAGGTCTAAAAAAAGGACTTAAACAATATACATAGAGCTAGAATTGACCTTCACCAAACTGGATTTCACTCTCTGAGCTGAAGAACAGTTTGTTACTATGTGCTTTCTATTGCTTCTCTCCATATACTGGCAAATATATCTCACCTGCTTGGGTCTTTACTTTCTGAGTGCTTTGTTTGAACTCTGAACTCTGGAGGCAGATGAGCACAGGAGTCTGGTGATATTTGCAGAAAGTACTTCATATACCAGAGCTGGCAAGAGGAGATGAATAGAGCTTTAGTTGGCTCTGGGAAAATCTAGTGACATTTTCAGAGTCCACCTCTGTGAATACTCTTGTATTTTATGTCATGTCTTCTGCAGGACAGAAGACCAGTTAGACATGATTTCTTGTATGTACTAAGTGGGAGCAGAACAGCAATGTGTTTTGAGGGACATGGAAGATGATGCTCCACAACTAGAGGTGCTGATCTGAGCTGATGGACACATGCATTGAGAAGATCACCATCCAAGAAGCTGTAGTCCAGATTGTACAATTTAATTCTTCTTTTTAATACACTCTAGCTGAATGTTAGTGCTCTTTCAGGAACAGATCTGTATGATGGGGACGTGCATTGGGGTAGGTTTGGCATCTCCCAAAGCAGCAAATATTCCAAGGCTTCAAGGGCAAGCTGTCAGGCCACTGAGCAGCAATCCTTGTCAACCACATTTGAGATGGGTGGAATCTGATGAGCTGAATTGCATACCCCAGACATAAGTTGCATTCAAGAACTGGGGAAAGCCACCTGGGGAGAGTGAAGGATTTGAACAACAAAGGCAGGGAAGTGCACAACTGAGTTGTCTTTTGTTGCAGGTGTGACTTTCCATATCACAGAATATGTCAGTGATCTGAGAGGGAGTCTACCAAGGTCTGGTTATTTCAAGAACAGGCAGATAAATGAAATGTATCAGGATCTCCCTGGGTTTCCAAAGCCTACCTGCAGTTCATGCAGGCTAAAACAGGAGGTGAAAGGAATGTTCTGAGTCTGGATGACCTTGTATTGTTTATTTTAATGTAGGTCAGAAAGACACATTAGAACTGTGGTAGGGAATAGCACTTTGCACGAGGTCATGATGTAGACCAGTGAACAACTGACCCAAAACTGTTTGTCTCCTTTCATGCCAGCTGGCCAGGGCATGGCAGCCTAGCTGCAACTCAGCTCACCCTCTCATAAAACAGTGGCTAAACTTCACCACTAGCATAAACTGACCTTTCTTTAAGTCTGCTGTGCTGCTTTATATCAGTTGAGCCTCTGGCCCCATCATTTTTTAATGCCACTGTTTGCCAACCTTGCATTGTTCCTGCAAACCAACTGAGTGTGTTAAGAGAGGATAATTAGGGAGAACGCAGTAATTAATACTGCTGATAATAACCCAGAGGTGTAATTTAGCTGCCTGACTTACACTGAATTCCCTGGGCTGGAGGAGGAGGAACAGGCACCTGCTGAAGTCTTTTACAGCAGCTAAGCTCCCTGCAGGAGGCAATCACACATCAAGCAAACAGAAGCCCCTGAGGTCTCTCCTGAGCCGTTAATGATTGCCTTGCAGGCAGTGATGCCATGTCAGTATTGATTATTTTCCTATTATAAACTCCTTCCTCTTGTCCCTTTTTGCCATGATCTGTTGGGTAAACATAGGAAACAAGTAAGCACAGCTGAGGTTTGTGGTTATGAAGTGTTTGGAGGAGGAGGAGGGGAAGCACTGATTCAGCTGGCAGCTAGTTCTTCTTCTGGGAAAGCAACTTCAGCTAAAAGAAAGTCCAAAGAGACATGGATGAAAGCTGTGATAAAAAGCATCCTTCAGGAATATGCAGGCTTTCCTACACTGACATTTTAAGAGGTGTTATTTTAACATTGAGTGGCTACAGCATGGCTGCAGTTGGCAATTCATGGGCAAGCCCATGGTCAGGTCTATTTGGTTTTCATAATGTAGTCACTCCAAATGTTTCATGACCTTCCTTTTTCTCCAGGGTCCTTGGAAGGTCCCTCAGGTTCCTTATGCCTCCTGTGGTGTCCTATTGGCAAGGCTGAACATGGGAGAGATGAAGCTCATTTCCTGCCTTCTGGTCACTACCAGCTTGATGTATGGAAGTCCCAGATTGGTGTCCAGCTGTTCTCTGCTGTATTTTCTCAAAGTAGTTCCCATCCTCTAGTTCAGAGCCAGCATTAATTTTGTGCAGTGTGAAGTCCTTCTGTTCCCTACAGCTTTTGCCCCAGTTGTACTTAGACTGCAGTGTGTTTATTTTAGGTTTGTTCAGGTAATCTGGTCATTGATACTTCCCTGTGCCTTGGGTTTTCATTAATGAAAGTAGCTATTGAAAATCCTCAGGATTGTGTTTTTCTCCTAATAATACTCTCAGAAGCTTGGGGAACCCAGGTGCTTCTGCTCATGTAAATAAAACTGGAGTTAAACACAATTTAATGTAAGGTCATGCTTTTTCTTCTGATTTTTTGGGGTTTTATGTGGCATTTGAACTGTCATTTCCTGAACATTCTTGCTTGCATGATAAATGATAATGTTTTATTCAGGACATTGGAGTGCAGTCAGGATACATGAGCAGCTCTAGTGACCTTCTCTGCGACCTTGAGCAAGAGTTTTCTCTCCCTGGGTTGCTCCTTCCCAGAAGTTTTAAAACCAAATAACTGTCACTGATGTCTAATATCAGCCTGGTCTTGGACCAAAGGTGTCATTGATGTCTATTATGAAGTCTATCCTCGTGTCATGACAGTAGTACATCTTATACTGTAGCTGTGTAGAAGTTGGACATCCAGTCTGTATTAATGGTCTGATCTCCAAAGAATGATTTAGTCCATCCTAAAATAGCTTTCCAAAGGTATGATGAATCATTCTCCTGACTTGCCTTTCTTCTGTTCACAGAGTACAGTAGAAGCTCAGATGGCTAACAAGACTAGATATTGAATTTTTAAGATGTGCAAGTTTAGCTAAGAAGGAGTCCACCTATAAAGTAACAAAATATGAAAGTTTTGTCAGTAAAACTTCTTGCTTTCCTTTGTTGTGGATTAGGGTGTTTGTTTAACATTTTTTTTTTGTGTGGTACAGATCTTTGTTTGGCAGCAACTAATAGAGCTGCACAACTTCTCTGATGCAAAGATGTCAGGTTCTGTAAGTCAACATGATGGTGAAAAGAATGGAGGAAGTTTGTGAGAAGAGAGACAACAAAATAAGAAAACAAACCTCTTATAGTCATGGTTATCAGTGTTTAGCAGGGAAATAAGACAGTAATCAGTGGGTGCTGCTAGGATAAGTAATCTCATTCTTGCCTGATTTGTGCTGTTTTTTGTGGAGAGAAGGTGGCTCATGCTTGATTTGTCAGTAAGTGTATTGTACTAGCTCTTATGGTCCTCTATGATGGTTCTAAGGAGTTTAGAGATTTGTTTTTCTCTTGTTTTGTTTCTTGTTTTCCCCTCCTATTCTTCCTGTCAGGGTGAATTCGTATCTTCTGGCAACGCAGGGGAGGTGGGAAAGATGTCAAAAAGAGGTTGTAAAATGCTTTTTAAAGTGAGCTGTTAGGAATTGATTTGACATTTCTGACAAAGGGAAAGGTTACTGCACACAGCTTTTCAACTCCTATCTTCTTATTCCTTCTTCCCCATCACAACTGGAACCAGAGGAATTCCTCATCGTGGCTGGTTCGTCCCATGTACTCAGTTATCTGGCAGGTTGGCTTGGCTCTGCATACAGACACTAATCCCACTCTGCAGGAGATGTCTAGCACTTGGGTACATCTGTTCTTAGCAGTGTCCTCTGAGCTTCTGGTAAGCACAGACCAGTTCAGAGGTAGCCCTGGTCTCTCTTTTGTTTTTATCAACTTTTTGGTTGATAATAGACCAAAAAGAGTGATGCCAAGTTTGGTACCCAGGGACATTTGGCCTGGCTTTCTCTCTACTCACCTGCTTGGGGGGCAGGAAGGAGAAATCTAGACATTGATTTTAAAGACAGCCCACAAATGGGCATGCCAAACAGGAGGGAGGTGTGTTCAGGAAGAAGCTTCACTGGTGAAAAGACAACAGCTTTTAAGTACAGAAATATTTTACTGTTGGTTCTCTAAATTCCAAATGAGCTGAGCTTGAGACAAGGGAAATGTACATGCATGGGCATGTACTTTAAGTAATAGGTGGCTTCCATCATGTTTCACTCCTGGATTGCTCAGAAAGAGTTAAAAATAAAAGAATTTTTGCCAGTTCAGTTCATTACAAAGAGCAATAACTAGTTCTAAATAGCCCTTTATTTCTTCTCAAATCTCATTAGAAGACTTGCTTAATATCTTGTTTCCTGGTTTGTAATATGAAAGAGTCAAACACTCCCAATGTTTTGGTAAATATATGCAAATTTGATTGTTTTTTTCCAAAAGCAACTCAAAACAAACTTATTTGAGGAAGCTCTCAAGTGTTTTTTCTTTAGCTGAACATTAACATTTTCTGATGCAGATGCAGCAAGCAAGTTTCATTAATTCATTTTCTTCTAGCCAATGCTTACTGGTTATGTGGGTGAGAGAAGGGTAAATCTCCTTAGAGTTTTTACCTCTTCTTCTGATTTGCAGCTCTTAGGTTTGTTTGTTGTCTTTCTGGACTAAAACCAAAGGCAACATTTCTAGAGGCCCTGAGAAGCCTTCAGTGTCAGAGCTTCTCTTGGCAGAGAGAAGAGCACAATTGCAAAGCAGAAAAGTGTCTTATTTAGCAGGTGGTGGTTGCTCTCCAAGTTGATGAAGCAATTAGCTGAAGATGATGCCCTGTTGCCTTTCTGCTCTTTTAATAGCACCACAATGCTCCTTTGCCAGGATAAGCCTCTTTATAGCTTTAATAAACTGAGTGAAACCACACATGACTTTCTTCACTTTGTACTCCCTGAGCCTTGTAGAGGGAAGATTTAGCTGTCAAAGGGGAGCATGTTCCTCTTGAAAGAGGAAACCGACCTACCAGCAAGAATACTCTCTGCCTATTAAAAAAAATTCTTAAAAACTGGAGCAAATCCCCTCCTAAAAATGACTCTACAGCCAGAAAGGAGATAATGTGGTAAACACTGGCCTTATTCCCCCACGCTGATACAAGCTGTGCAGTGTGTTGTCTCATGAGCATGAGGGTGAGAGATGCTCTGATCCACATGAGTGACAGTTTTCCATACCCCCGATAGCCACTACTGAGCTGTACACAGAAAGTGATGAAAAGCTCCTCTGCAAAGTGGGGTTGCCACAGAGCAGACCAATTCAAGCAGCTTTTGGGTTAGAGAACTGTCCTTTACTTATTTTGCAATGACTCCTTTCCACTCTTTCTTCTGGAAGCAAATAGTGCTGTTTGTCTGGCTACAAGCTGAGCTTGATGCTAAATCTGCTGGAAAGGCTGAGCTGTGGATGCCTGTTCCTTCCATACAGTTGCATATGGATCGATTCCTGCCAGAGTTTCTAATAAACATTTTGATGGCCCTGTTTTATCAACCACATACAAAGGTGGCTGAACCAAAACCAAAACAACAAAAATCACAACCCATAACCCAAAAAAACCCAAATCAGAAACCCTTCTTCCTTCCCCACCCCCCAAACAAAAAACCCCGAGGAAAGGGGTTTAAAATTAACAGTGATCTCAACTTCATGTATTTCAGTTAAACAACCTCATTAATACTGTCTGCAGTGCATGTACTATGTCTGTGCTTCTCTCTGACAGGTTCCCAAATCACAGTCACTGCCATTCATTATGTGCAATAGAATAAAACATTTATCCAAAGTCATGTTTTATTCCTGGGAAAATATCTATTTCTGCAAGCTCTAGACATCTTTTTAACTATTAGCACTTCCTTTCGTGGCCCTGGGCTCCATGCCCAGAAAATGAGTCCTGCTGGTCTTGATGGGATCGTGCCACCACCCAGCATGCCCCTAGTGGGGCAGATACAGGCTTCACAGTGTCTCATGGATGCAGATAACAATGTCTTGGTTTGAGCTAAATCACAACTAATTCTATTTAGTGATTTTACTTTTCAGCTCATTCTCTTCTAAGTGACTGCCCTTTCTGCAGTTAACAGCATTTTTTCACAGTGTCTGCTTCTCATGGTGATAAGGCTCAATGTTTACAGTTACTACCAAGGGTTGGTGGGCAGACCAAGGTCACTGCTAAACCTTGTGTACCAAGCTGGGTAAGAAGTGACACCTGCAGGGAGAAGGGGACAGAAGAGGTGATCCTTAACTGACCTAAACCGAGGGTTCACAATAATGAACCCTTTCCATGTTGTTGTGACAGGGACCTTGTCAGCTGCTGGAAGGAGGGGTACATTATATTTTGCTTAAGTCCATAGAGTTTTCTTTTTTATTTATTGAGCTTTTGGTCAACACTTTAATTTTAATTCAGGAACAGCCATGAAGAAAATTCAGCACCCTGTTTCTGAAATGCCTACTGTCCACAATGGGACTGACACTTTTTTCCTAAGTGAGGAAGCTGTGGCCTAGAGGTGCATGTGATTATTCAATGGGCAGCAGCAAGCTGTATGTTCTGACTTCAGCTCTTCCCTGCTTGCTTTACCACGCTGCCTTTTAACTTCTGTAAACTTAACCCAGCCATTAAGTGTGCAGTCTGTGAAAATGAGCATCCTCCAATTCACCCTGTGCAGATAAAGCTATAGGACTCATTTCCAGCATCCCTTTGCCCTTGAAAGTCAGCCAAAACCTGAACCCACTTGAAGATGAAACTTAGAGTGCTGGTAGCAGAGGGGAGTGCAAACACACAGGAAATGCAGGTTTTGAACTTTATGGCCAGTCCCTAGCCCACCTCTGTTATTGACACATTCAATAAATCAGCTCAGCAAAGATACAGACCAAGGAAGATTCACTGGAGCTTAATGACAGCTATGCTGTTCAGAGCCTACAAATCACCCAGGGAGCCTTGTTACCCATCTGTAGATGCCACTCAGGGCTCTGTAGCATGCCATGACTCTTGCTCTGCCTGGCAGGCACAAGGAAGATCTGCTTCATCCCTCTGCTTACTTGTCTTTCTGCTCCAGAATGGCATTTCATTCCTGTGTCTATGGCTGTATGTAAAGGGAATGTCATGAAGTCATGGCTGTAACACAGCTGTTTGAAAACACTCAACAAGCAGCAGGTCCAGTATAGTCTAGATTTCTATCTTTTCCCTTTTTGCATCTAGAGCACAGCCCCAACTGTCTTCTTGCTTCATGTCCCATGTGATGTGCCCATCACAGAAGATATGGGACATGTTGTGACCAAGTCACAGTTGCCCACAGTGTTCAACCAACAGCCTGTTCTCAAAATAAGTAAGAGTGAAGTTTAGCCCTGGCTCTTCACAAAACCTGTGGGAATGTTATATGCATTGAGACTCTGAATCCTGCAACAGAGTTGACTGAAAATGGCTAAAGCATTTTAGAGTTTTTAGGAAGGATAATCTGTATGCTCTGTTAAGCCTTGTTTCCTGAGGAATTCAGGCTAAAATATTGCTCAGACCTCCTCAGGCAGTTATGCCCAAGTGCACACACTACTTTAAATCAGGGAGCATGAAAGCAAATTAAGGTTTTAAATCACCGTAGGTCAATTACCAAGTGGCTACTGCAACCTGTTATCTTTGCTGAACTACTGCACAGGCATGAACATCTAAATCAGTGCTGTTTAACCCAGATCTCTCAAAACAGGACTTATTCAGTGCTACTGAATCTCACCACTCTGCAATCATTTTACTTTCAAATTACTGTAGGAACAATATATATATATGTCTAAAGATCTCCCTCTGTGAGAAAGGTTCAAGTGTTCTTGTAGCTTTTACCCATCCTGGGTCACCCAAGTGGTAGACCCAATCTGAGTCAATTATTTTTTTAGAGTATTGAATAAGTTGCTTCAATTCTTAATATACTCCATATATTTTAGCTCTGCCAGAATCTGTAATTCAGAATATCTTCAAACAATCCTTGGCACCTTTCATCCCAGCTGCTTTTGTGGCAAGAATTATTTTTTCTTTTCTTGAAAACCAGCTATCACTGGTTTGAACTTGGGTAGTAGCCTAATTGTGTTTAGGGTCCTATCTAGACTAGAGTTACAATGAAATCAGACTAGAAATGTGATAATTTATAATCTGATTATGAAGCAGTTGAGTTTCACAAAGTAGATGGGACCTTAAACTTCTGTTTTCATAATCCCAGATAGGAAAGTATGGCTTTGGGCTTTTCTTATCTACAGTGGAACATTTTTCCTATAACTAGAAATGTCTCAATCAATTTCCTAAAGGGATGAATTCATCCAAAAATGAATATTGCCAACAGTAGAATAGCTAACTTTTGGGAAGAAGATAGCACATGCTATGAAAAACATGACCCCACAAACACAATTTTCCCCTATAGACTGATAATGACTCATTTCAGTGTCGAAAACATAATTGAATTGCTCCTTGCAGTAATTAGGAGAATCTGTCTATGTGCAACTACTTAATTGTGTTTTGATACTGCAGACTCTCTGTGGCAAGCTGAAATCACCATTTTAACAGGGAAATTAGTTGGTCTTTGCTGTTTATTTTCTCCTGAACTCCATCCTGGGCCAGAATTCACAGAGATGGGAATGTGGTAGAGATTCTGGGGACTTCAGGTCTGGGTTTTTCTCAAGCAGCTGAAATGATCACTGCCCCTGTGGCTTGTTAAACTTTTAGCAGCTCATGGTGTTGAACTGTGATTGCTCCCCGTCCACACCATTCAAGGTGAGGATGATTAGTAAAGAGGTCTGGGTTAAACTCTGTGTGCTAATCCATTTCTTGTGTCTGAAAGGGATTAAGATCACATACACAGCTTTTGTGGAATGCAGGCATCTTAAGAGAAGGGGAAGGGACATACAGCTGGGCAAAAAGGTACCATCTAAAGGTGTCCTGGCCTTACCATCTGGGTTAAAGCAAATGGGAAGGCTAGTAAAGAAACAGGAATATTGCTTTCTGTGCATCCCTAACAGTCAGATGGATGGGCACCCTCAATAAGTCTTACCTCCTTATGGAAGCTGATACGTGTGTCTGGCTTGGATGGCTTAAACAAAAACACAAGCCCTAAGAGGACCAGATGGCAAAACAGCAAGGACAGAATTCACCTTCTTAGGGTGGCCTGGAGTTACCTCTCCAGTTTAGGCAAATATCTCTTTAATGATGTTTTCTTATGTGCACATCTCAAGAGAGAAGGAAAGAAAAAAGGTTGTTTCTCTGCTAAGGGGAGTCTTAGAGATGAACAGAGTGACTGCTGGATGGTGTGAGGTACCCAGGGAAAACAAGCTGTGCCCAAGAACATCAGGATTCCTTGTTAAGGGATTGTGTAGGGGAAAGCCAGCACGTCTCTTTGCTGCTCTGGCTGCCTGCCACCTCTCGAAGTATGAGCCAGCTCTGTCTGGGCAGCTGGATCTGCTTGAGGACTCTGCCAATGACAAGGCAGCCAACTTGTGAGAGTGAGAGGTGGTCAAGCTGTCAGAAACCATCTCATACTTGGAGCTGTTATGAAGGAGATACAAATGCAGAACTAGCTCCTTTGCTCCAAGACCAGTACTTTGGGCAAAGAGGCATCTCTACCTGCCCATCAGCCTTTGTGATCTGGTACAGGTAAATGGACACAGAGCTTTGATCCTAGAATGTATTGTTTTGGGAAGGCTTTGGTTTTTTTTATTGTATTTTATCTAGCATGCCTTCACTTCAGAGCTGCAAAATTATGTTTTTATCTCCAGCCTTCTTGCTAGCCAGCTGCATTACTCACAGGCAAGCAGTTATGTTAGGACAGTCAACCTGTAGTGTCTCAGTTGAGTACATTACAAAACCATCAAATTATTTGATTCAGCTGCTGAAACATTTCAGAGGATAAGCTGTGCCCTCCAAAACAGGAGATCTGGAGCTAGATCAGTGTGTCTTCAGTACTCAAAGAGAGTACAGATCCAGAGCTGCTCTTGGATCTGAATGATTCACAGCAGGATCTAGGATATATCTCTAAAACTTCTATCACAAGCAAAGATGAGTCAACCTGATTGGTTTTGCAGCCTGCATCTTGTCTAAGTCATGGGTTCCTAGTGTTAATAAAACACTGATATACTGAGGCTTTTGCAAGAATTGGGGTTTTTTACCAAAAAAAAAAAAAAGTAATTCTAGTCAAAATGGGAAGACTTGTCTGATCTTGGCAGGTTAGTATTGATAAGTCACTTTGGAGAATTGAGTTAGGAATTTCTATTGTCTGACCACTCCATATTCATGGTGAAAGTCTAGCAGGAGTTTCAGTCATGCTACTTTGCAGTTGGGGACTGTTTAACTCAGCTCAAGACAGTGTGGGAAGAGTCGTGTGGTTTAGTGGTGGGCATGATAGTGTAGATGGACAGTTGGACTTGATAATCTTAGAGGTTTTTTCCAACCATAATGATCCTACAAATGCTAGAAAACATGCCTGTGATGCTACCAGAGTTAAACTGGTTTCAGGCGTGGTAATAAGTGCTCTGAAGCAGATGAGCCCAAAAAATCTTTCAGAGGAAGCCAAAAGACGTAATACCCTTGTAATGGGTGAAAAAAGGAGGAAGATGGTCTAGCTGGGTCATAATACAAGACAAATGGGAATGTTTGAAGGATGTGTTTTGGGGAACCAAAGATATGTCACGTGCAGTTTAAAGCCATGGAAGCTGCCTTCCCGCCTTGGCAGGACTGTTAGTGATTGCTGCAGCCAAAGACTGGCAGGCTGGAGGGATCTGGGATTGTAGGGATGTCAGAGCATGTTGGTTACTCCCTCATGTGTACAGGGATTGACTGGCATGTTCCCCAGGGGAGTTTGTGTTCCATGTCATCTTGTGTGTCACACTTCAGCTAGGGCTGTCGGTGCCTGTTGGGGAGGTGTCACGGGTTGTGCTTCTCCTCTAGCTGCATAAATCCCATCTGTGAATGAGCCACTATCCAAAGGTGTTTCCTCATAACCAAACTGGCCAATGAACTACTTGAGTTTTCTGCAAAATGAGAAAAAAAGAAAATTGCACCATTGCAGGTGCAGGTATTTCCCACAGAAGTGTTTTGTTTTCCTCTGTGTTGCAGAGATCAATAATGCATTGTGTCTGGGCAGGGAAAGCAGCTGAGCACACTCTCTCCTTCCTGATCTTAATAAAAAGAAAAGAAAAAAGGAAACAAAACCAAACCCCCACAGGTTGTGGGCTTTTAGCTTTCCTCACTTCCTTAAAAAACAAAACAAAACAACAACCAAACCCTCAAAACACTAAAGCAATTTATTTTGGCAAATGTATCGATTCACCATGTGGGAGCAAAACTCTGAAAGGACTTGGTTTGGAAGTGGTAAAATAAGTCCAGCTGGCATTTAATGGATTGGTTTTTTTTTTTAGCTGAAGCTATTCCTGTTACACCCCTAAAGAGCCTCTGCTTCTGCACCAGAGGAATCTTGGAGCAAGGTTAGAAAGAAACTATTTACCTGCATAAATATACTCCAGATCCACCTGCTATCTCTGGGCCTTTGTTTCTTTTGGCTCTATTGTTCATGTTAAGTATCCTAGTGGTGGAATTGGACAAAACAAAAAGGATTTTTTTTTTACAGTATGAAGGTGTGTTTCAATGTGTATGTTTCAGAATGTCATCACTCTGCTTTAAAGGAGCCAAAGTTTGTTTCAGACAAAGACCTAAAATAGAATGTCATGCTTTGCCTCAGGAAGCTGTGTTGTTCAATGGTTGATTTTCACACTGTCAGTGAACTGCATGCTGGGGTGTTCACAGAGCACTAAGAACACCAGGGGAGGTTCAGATTCGATATCAGGAAGGATTTCTTCACAGAAAGGGCTATCAAGCATTGGGACAGGCTGCCCAGGGAAGTGGTGGAATCACCATCCCTGGAAGTCCTGCAAAAACGTGTAGATGTGGTACCTGGGGACATGGTTTTGTGTTGAGCACAGTAGTGTTAAGTTAATGGTTGGGCTTGATGGTCTCAGAGGTCTTCTCCAACCATATGGATTGTATTATTTTATGGGGAAACTGAGGCACAGATGGCTTTTCCTCTCCAAAGTTTGGTGGCAGAGGTGGCAATGAGACCTGGTTCCCTTTAGTACAGCTCCCTGTCTATTAGACCCTTAGGCCTTTCCTTTTAGAATTAACACAGAGACTGGATATTACCTTTTACGTTAACTGTTAAGTCAAGAGTGAGTACAAGGTTCAAAATCTCTGGACAGAGCTCTGCAACTGGCAATCAGCCCAAGAAGGGGAAAAAAGGGGATGGAGGGAGGAAGAGGAAATAAAAAAATAAAATGAACAAAGCTTCTGGGAAAGCAGAAATGGCAGGTGAGCAATGTTGAGTAGATCTGACCTGTGTCTCCGAGTCCTGCCTGTGGGATCCCAGTCCTCAACCAGGTGTGAGGGTTTGGGCAGGAGGATCCTGTTACAGCAGTGGGACACAGATTCTTTTTGCATTTCCAAATCCCTAGTGGCATGGGTTAATTGAATGGACATATTTCATTAAACAAAGCCTTTGCCATCTGTTCTGTCCCAATTATAAATGCAGAAAATAACATATTTCTCAATTACAGTGGTGGAGAGGAGGGGAAGACATCAGCGATTTCAAATCCTGTAGAGTTTTTCTCTAAGACAGCCTCACATCTGGGAAATTTAGTTCCCTTCTTGAGCCCAGCTTCCTAGACCACTCAAAACAGCAGTTTGGTTGAGCTAAGAGATAGGAACTTCTGACACAAGTTGTTCCTTTGTGGTGTCAGATGGCACATGGAGGGGACAGGAGGTCTGTTTGCTTTGCTCATGGCTGGGACCATGGCAGTGGGGAAAGAGCTCCCCATGAGCTGTTACACTTTTACCTTCTTGGAGGTGGAAATCCCACACAGATGCTATGCTAAGTCCCCATCTCAGCATTTTCCAAGATGAACTGAGGAACCAAGTAAAAGATCTCTTATGTTTTTAAATTGCAAATAATGGTTATAGACAGGCAAAAATTATCCTTTGAAATTAGAGAACTAGTGGTGTGAACCACTATTTGTGATTGAGTCCTACACGTCCAGATGAATATGTGCTTAGTTACTGCTCTCTCCACTTGCTTGGGTGTTGGAAATCAGCAGCTATCATCTGGGAGAGGCAAGAGGTAGATGCAGAAACCAATGCCTGGTGTTGTCCTAGGAGATGATTTCCAAAGCAGGAGGCAGCTTTGTTCTGACCTTTAGGAAGCAGAGCTGATTTGTTTTGTTGCTGTGCTGTGTTTTTCCTTTATGTTCCCATTAATCATTTTCATTCAAATGAAACCTGCAAGTTGTGCAATGTGCAGAACTCATTTCATCCAGCTCAGGGGAGGGGTGTGTGTGTGTGCCTTTAAAAAAATACCGCAGCCAATTCTGTTAAATTATTAGTCCTGGATTCCTCAAATTTACTGTCACCCTCAGGTAAAATTGCTACTGCAACTAAATAAAACCTCTGGAAATGAATTCTGGCTCCTGACAGCCCTTAAGCCCTTGAGGCATTTAAATTCTGGATTTAGCGGCAGGATTATTACTTCAGTGCAGCAGTTAACCATGTCTTTAAGCAGAGTTGCCTCTAATAGTCAGTCCTGGTTCCCCAAGCCTTACAATACCTCCTTTTGTTTCACACTTCTAACGTTAAGTCCTGGGATCAAGCATCTCACACTAGTTAAGAGACCCACTTTGAAGTTGCAGTCTGAATTACTTTGCATCTAGCTCCTGCTGCACTGTGTGTTTCCCACCTCATTTGCCATCTACAGCCTTCTTGGCAAAAATCTCTATGCACTTTCCTGTTTGTTTGCTGCTGGTGTCGCTTTCCTAATGGCAGAAGCACTGCAGGAGGCTTCATCTCGCTCTCTCCGCTTTTTTAATGGTTTTCTACTCTCTTTATTACTGAAGCCAGCTTGTCCATCTGCACCGGATCAGGAGGTGCTCGTGGGGCCTTGCACGGCTCAGCTAACACCGTTGCTGCTGTGGCCATAGAACCAACAGTGCACTAGGGGCAGCAGGAGGAGCTGGGGGAGGCTGGTGAGTCCTGCTCACAGATACCGACAAACAGGGAGGAGCTGGAGCAGGAAAGAAGAGTGAAACAAGCCAAGGAGGTTGAAGCTGTGCAGAGTATGAGCAGGGATATGTCCTTTTCCTCTTTATTCCTGTTAATGCTGTAATAGCAGCTGAGACTATACTCTCTTGCCTCTTCTTTTGAGACTTGCATCTTGGGCTACTGCCCTTTTCCAAAGACAGTGTCAGCATTTCATCTGCCCTTGCAGCAGAGAGGAGGGAGCACACCCTGGGTGACAGTGCCTGAGGCATGGTGTTGTGCCCGAGGAAGAAGATCCTAGCATGGGGAAGCAGGGGCAGCACAGCTAGCCAACACGTATCGTGTTGATTTACCACTGGAGATAAATATGTCATGGGGCAAAAGGTGGAAAACCTATTGATAATCTCTGAAGCCTTGGCAGGCGATGCTGGGATCTGATGCTTAGCAGAAGGTCACTAGTAGAAAAACAGAAGATGAATGTCACTATGCTCTTTATTTTGTAGTGTCTCTGAAGAAGATTTTAACTTCACATTTATCTTAGTCCTGATTAAATACCCTGTGTGAATACTGATGAATTAATGAGCACTTGAACTCTGAGGGAGATTCTGGCCAGCTTCAGCTGATCCCATCATCAGACAGGGTTAGTTGTGATGTCTGAGCAATGAGTATTCAAAGGTCAGGATGATCCCTTTCCCCTTCCACCCACATCCCAGCTTTCACAGATTTGAAGACATCATTAGCCTCTGGAAGAAGGAAAAACAAGCCTGACTACCCAAAGCCAAGCTGCATCAGTAAAGAGCCCAAACAGATTTCTCTGGCTTGCTATTTGTGCCCAGCTCCTGATCAGTGCAGCTGCAAGACATTTATAAACAGACCTAAAATACATCTGTGCTAATTGCTGACAACTTTGCTTGAGTATCAAATCCTAAAGTAGACCAAAGTGTTGATGGTCTCCAAGTTTCTTAGAAGATGCCTGTTTCTCAGCTCATAGGCAATCTCAGTCAAGTTCCTAATGGAGAATTCATAATTCATATACTTAGCAGTGAGACACTGAATCACTAAACCCTGTGGACTTTTGCTAGCTTCCAGCTTCTCCCTCACCCAGCTTCCCACAAAGAGGATACAGAAAGGCTGTTAGGGTGAGGTATGGGACCAGCCCTTGCCCAGCTAGGGTTATGAGCACGGGCTTTTCAGCAGCACCAGTGACACTGCCACTGCAGCACTGTCTCCTCTCTCTGTGCCTTGGTGCTCTGGAAGGGTTTATGAGCTGGAGACCAGGGCTGCAGAGCAGCAGTCAGCCAGGATTCAGTGCAGTGTCCAGGCTAATTATGCCTGGGGATCCTGTGCTGAGTAACACCACAGCACTCAGTCCATGCACACAGATGTCTCTAACCCTCACTCCACTGAGCCGCGTAATGGAGAGCTGACTGTTTGTGACACTTCAGGGCAGCACTCCGGCTGGAAGGTCAGTATAAATTAGATGGCATGAGGAGAATAGTGAGGACATAACTGATGGGCTTAGCATTTTCTAGCTAGGAATAAACAAATTCCAAAGCATCACAAATTTACAATGAGTGAAGAGCATTCAGCCCTCTCCTCAGTGTGCTCCTGTATCCACTGATAGGCACTAACCAATATTACAGGCCAGCCAAAATAGCTTTTACAAACCTTGTGCACAGAGCAGTGCCCAGGCAGTCTTCTCTGCTTTCAGGTACACGTTGTGTCTAGGGCAAAATGTGTACCTACCTTAGGAGAAGGTACATCCTGCTGTGGAAGGCATACAGACTGTGTGCTTCAGCTGGAACACTGAAGAATAGGGTCCTATTAATGTCCAGTGGCCTTATAGAGCCAAAAGTCTGGTCAGCTGTCCCTTGTACAGCACTGAGCACGTCTGTGTTCCAGATCTAGCCAATGCTTCTGGGGGCCAATGTAGAAACAAATTGTTTCCTGGGACTCAGATTTTAGATAGGTACATTTGACCAGCTTCTATGGAGAATGCATAGCAGGATGCAAAGAAAATCTGTCACGACATCAAGCCATGCTGCACAGGAGGAGAAGGGAAGGAAGCCCTGGCACGTAGGACCTTCACGGTTGTTGGATGAGAGCTGGGCACAGCTGGCATTGTGCTCTGGGATGGGTTCAGAGTTTGTTGCTGCAGATCTGGGTTGTGATTACATTGTAGAACTGAGGTTAATGGCTAATTGATGTGCTGAGTGATGGAGAGGTGGGGCAAACCTGCCCCTCCTGGGTCTGATTCCAGACACAAGCGCTACAAGGCCCTGCCTTTTGGAAATGTGAAACTGCATAAGCAGTAACTATATCACCAAATCCCTACTCAGAACTCGAAAGCTCTGAGAAGCTTTCCCCTCCTCTCCAAGTGAGGTTAAATAGAGAAAGGGGGTACTCTTTCCCATCCAGTTTTCCTTCTCCTCTTCCCAAGCTTAAAATCCAGATACCTGCTACAGAAGCAGTGGAAAAAAAATAATTGCTATGGTTGTATGCCAGTCCAGAGAAGTAAATTGGGTGTGTATGTGTGCATGTGCACACGCCCACACCCATGATGCATTTAAATTATCCTCAAAGGTGATGAGGAACATGAATCTGGGCATGACTGTGAGCCAGGAACAACACATTCATTTGCTTACTGTTGCTTTATGCCTTTTGACCTTAATTTAAATCCCTCCAAGCTGGATAGTTGCATCTGTCGAGGCAGCTCTACCTTAACCTGCTGGGACCAAAAACCTGATGCAGGGAAGCTCTGTGCCATCCTTCTCTGCCTGCAGCCTCACTCTTCCCTGATGTTCTCCCAGTGCCTTTCTCCCTGCCCCAACCCTCCTGTGTTTCATGCATTCATTTTGCTTTTTCCCCCCATTGCTTTAAGGAGGAGCTGAGCACATGCAGAACTATTGTTGCCCCTGATGGTACAGAAAACTGCAATTCTTAGCTGCAGAGTTGCTTTCCTTCTTGGCTGACAGGAATTAGAAGGCCCAAAACTGGAACATCTCCCTACCTGAGAGAAGATAATTCTGGGGTTCACCATAAGCCACTCAAAGAAGGGATTCTCCAAAGTCCCATGCAGCTTTCCAAGTGGCCATGGTTTATCCTTTCTGCAGCCTGGTACTGTCGTGGGGGTAATACCTTGCAGCATCCTAACTCCTTCCCTGTAGCTCTCGCTCCAAAGCCTTGGCAGGGATGGCATTCTCAGGCTAGATGGACCCTGTCACTTTTCTGGCTCTTTCCAAGCAGCACATCAGTGCCAGCCTTGCCAGACTGAATCAGAACAAAAGAGCAGTGGCTCTACTCGCTCCCATGTTATTTATTTATTTGGAGGCGAGTGGCAGGGAGCCTGGCGATATTCGGCTTCCTCCTCGGGAGGCAGGGTTAGCAGAAGGTCTGCTCAGATGGTGTGACAGGCAGATGGCTAGAGGTAACCCCCAGGGCAATGTTGACTAAAGAGTGCAAACTGTGCTGGGACATGGCCAAGCAGAGGTCTGTGTGGGAAAGCAGAGAGCAGCAACGACCCCGTCTGCGATGTGCACCCCAGCAGACTCCTGCCTTGCTAGCAGCATGGTCCATAGCAGCACTGGGATGCAGGAGCCATCTGACCAGCTCTGCTTGCCCTGTTTGGCAGGAGAAGGTCTGGGAGTGGTGGCTGGGGCTGCTGGTAGACCATGAATTGCTGCTCTGCCTGTCCAGGCTGGCTCAGCCAGGAAAAGCCATGAATGTCTCGATGCTGCGAAGGGAGTGAGTCGTAACAAGGATGAAAATAGAGTAGTGGTTCCCTCTGGAAGTTGGGGGCTAGAAGTAGCTCCATTGTAGTAAAAATTATCTGGATTTTAGGGTTGGGTGTTTGTGGGTTTTGTTTTGGGTTTTGTGTGGGTTTTCCCCCCTCTTTAGCTGCTTTGTGATTAATACAGCTGCTTTTATGGAGTTAAATTTCTCAGCTTGAATCTTACCTTCTGCATCCAGATGCTGCAATACAGTTGTGACTGTAGTCTAACAAATGTTACTCTTATCCACTTTGTCTTTTGTATTTGCTTCATAAGAATCCAAAGTATAAAAACACAGTAACTAGCAAACCTAGATACAGCAGGTTGTTTTGCAGTAAAGAGGATAACCAGGTGCTCAATATCCCAGTCTCTGCTAACATTGCATCTGATGGAAGTACTTTTCTCAGTGAAAAGATGGCTCTGCATGGTGCTTAAAAACTCTTAATTTCCATCAGTGTGCCTGGCCAACAAGGGCTGAGCTGGAATTTGAACTGAGAGGGAAATCTGTTGCTTTTACCACTTATTTGCTACTTTAAAGGGGGTTTTTTGTGGGTTTTCTTTCCTTTTTTTTTTCCTTTTTTTTCCCCTTTCCTTCCCCCTGTCCCCCTTTTTTTTGGTTGTTTTTAAAATAGCTTGTCAGTGTGTTTGGAAAAGATACAGTGGAAGGACTGGGGAAGAAAAAGTGGTTGAAAATATTTAATTGAACTAGAGGAAAATATAATTTATTAAAAGAAAAATAATCCTATTCAGTGCATTAACTCATGTCATGGCATTTTAATGGCAGTGTTATAGGTTAATTAGCATCTGTGTTGTCCTTGTGCCTACCACAGTTATTCACAAGGGATTGTGGTCTCATTGGGTAGGACTCCCATAAAGACACTCCTCCTATAAATGGTTTAATAGTTATGGGTGTGCATAGAAATTTTTTGCTCTTATCAGCAGAAAAAGTCAGATACTAAAGAGAGCAGAAATGGAAATACTTTCAAGTGAGGCAAAACCTGCACACTGTTGAGATTCAGGCTGGGTGCTTTAAGAGGAATAATTTTCTCTTGTATTTGCCTACACATAGGCTTTCTCAAGCTGATTTAGGACTGAGGTCAGCACCGAGACCTGCAAAGCGTTTCCCTCTGGAACACCCTGCTTGCACTCCTAGCTCTCCTGCATTAGAGCTAGTAGCCAGAAGGGTGGTGATCCACCTCCCTTTGAGAATGGCTGGGTGCGTGGTGGTAAAGCCAGGTTAATGTTGCATGGATCTCTCAGTGCACACTGCCCAAACACAGCAAATATCAAGGGTGATGCAATGTTCTTCTGTAGTATAAAGAGGGAAAAAAGACAAGATGACCTTTTGCCTGAGAAAGGAATGAAATGGGAGTGTCTGTTGGGAATCAAGAGGCAGAAGGGTCTTGCTGAAGTGGTATTAAGGCTGAATCTCCTGGTATAAAAGAAAAGGGAAGGCTGAGAAAAGCCATGATTTTCGTGCCTCAGTTGTTGTGCATGTTGCACACCCTTGACCTGCACATCCCCTCTCTTTCCTTCTCTCTTTCCTTCCCTGTAGCTGAGAACTACCCTGCTCTCCAAAAGTAATGGGGTTGATAAGATATCACAGCAGAAAATCTTGGTTTCTACTGGAGCTTCCATAGTGATGGTGGTCTCTGCTGTGCTGGCATAGGGATCTCTGCCCTGCTGCCCGGCAGGTTGGGTGCTCAGAGGGCTTTGCAACTTGTGAAGGGCTTCCCACATTAAGAAGTGGATAGTGCCACCTTTGATCACTTCTCTGAGATAATTTGTGGCAACCCACAGGGATGATTTAAGGCGATTGTGTCCGACAGCTGTGAGGGAATTTCTGTGACCAGTGTCGGAGGGATAAGTAAGCACAGTCCAGGGGACAGCTGTGCATCCTCATGAACCCTCTACCAACTGAGCACCTGGAGAAGCCAAGGATGGGTGAGTCTGAACAATTACTTGCCTCTGATTACTCAGGTCTCATTTGTCCTGGGCAGGGATGAAGTTTACTTTTTGCAGTATGACATCGTCTTGCATGCTTGCACTTGAGGTGCAGCACCAGGCTGATTGATGCTTGATTTCTGGACTAGAGCTAATTCATATTGGGTCAGTCTCTGCAGGTGGAGTGAACATGTAATGACATCATAGAGAGATGGTTAAAAATCTCGGGTTACTGTTGATGCTGCTAGTCTCAGGCTGGGGTAAAAAGCCTTAAACATTAAAGCTATTTGTTAGCTTGCTTTCCTTGGAACAGTATAGACACCTCTGAAAGGAAAAAAAAAGTCACAGGGAAGTTAATTTAATTTTTTGTCTACTGCAGTCTGCTTTGTAGAAGATCTCTTAGGACAAAGAATTAATGAGATTTATAAAAACCACTAGCAAAATTTGCTTTTTACTGTGCTTTCTCCAGGAAGGAATGCTTTCCAAGATGACAGAGACCATAGCTGTATCTTCTTTTGAATCTTGAAAAGCAGATCACAAGGCAAGACTAAAGGAAATAGAGACTACTTGTTTTCTGGAGGGAAGCCCAATTGCTTCATTAAAGAAGAGTTGTCACATGCTTGTTTCTTAAATCCTGCTAAATACCTGCTTAGCAGCATTATTGACAGGCTTTTCTCATGAACATTGAGCTGTTAAGCTGCTCCTAGTTTACAGCAAGAGGTTAAAGGATTTCTCAAAGCTCTCAATGAAAGCCTTACTAACTGGATTAACTGCTAACATGGATTTAAGCTCTGAGTCAGATTAACCCCCATTGCTCAAAGTAGGTTCTTCTTGTTCATCTTTTCTTCCTTCTCATTTTTTCCTCACAGCTTTTCCTTTTTTCTTTGTCAGGAATAAGGGAAAACATAAGCCTCTCTGCTTGTGTTTGAGCAGTGGGACAGGGTGTGCTCAGGGGCATGGGAGGAAGGAAACTGCTGCTCCCTGCATGTGACCTGTGTGTGAAGCAGCAGCAGGGACTCTGACCACTGGGCTGGGCAGTGTCGTTATTTGGCCCCTTCGGATGTGACTGTTTCTGCAAGGCCTTTAGAAAATGGGGGTAACTGGTAAGAATAAGGAGAGTTATGAATTGGTCTACAGATTTGACTTCTGCTTGGCTTTGTTATTCTCCTCCTTAGATTTCTTTGGCAGCATAAGAATCATGAATTCCTTTATAAAGTGATTTAACTGTTTATACACCTGGATGGGCAGTTAGCTCTAAAAGGATTACCCATGGTCTTCATAGCACCAAAGACCTGAAGATAATCTAATTTAGGCTTTAGCTAAATGTGTATTACTTCAGCATCTTAGAAGGACTTAAGTAACATCTGCACTTCTGCTTTTGGCTGATTGTTTCTGCCTTTGCACTTGTTTTTGAGCAAGTGCATAGATTTGTAAGCAGGCCTACAATCAAGCTGTCTACTGTCCAATTTAGAGGCTTTCCCCCCCTCTCCTCTGTATAGTAACATGCACATCAAAAGCAGTCAAGATCCTTGATGAAGGAGTGAATTCGGCAGCCCCAATCCCTGCTGTGTGAAGCCATGGTCCTGGAGCTGGTCTCTCAAGGTGTAAGAATCTGTTAGCAAATGCTAAAAAGTGGCAGGGGAAAGCAGAGAGAGACTGGATGGAGCCAGGGAGCAGCAGTGTGGTTGCTCTTGCCTGACCAAACAGGCATATGAGTTGATTCTCAGCCCAGAAAAGAGATCAAGGAATTGAGCCAACACTTTTTCTGTTTCTCTATCATCTGTTCCCTGCACAACTCAGACCTCTCAATTACCATTTTTCCCAGTGTAGGACAAGCACTGCAATGGCCTCGTGATGTTTAGCACACCAGGGTCGTGGCACTGTCTGGCCCATTCAAGGAGTCACAGTCCTTGGCTGTCCTGGGGAGTGAGTCTTTTGGAGCAGGGCTACTCAGAACCCCCTGCAGGGTGATGGCATCTCCCCAGAGAAGGAGCTCTCTTTCTCATTTAGTTCTCTCTGTCTGCTATGCTGTTTCAAATCTAAGTCTAGCTAGCCCAGGACCACGTTGCTAAACTGAAAGGTAGTAAACTCCTGCACAGTGTTTGTACCTCATTTAATATCACCCACAAACGTGTCCAGTGCCCAGCAGCCCTGGGTGCAGCTGGGTCTCACAGTATCACTGAGTTCCTGTGCTTTCCTAACAGTGCTGTTTCTAGGCTTGCTGCCTGCTGATCCCAGCTGATCAGTACCCAGTGAATGAGTACTCAGGAGTCCTAGCAGTCTGCCTGCCTTTCTCTGGGCCCCTTGGGGCTTTACGCTCATCTGTTCTGCTGTGTTGCCATCCCCCTTCTGACTGTTCAGACTCTGCTCCTCTAAAAGCCATCAGCAGGATCCAGATGACTCTGCTTTCTCATTTCCCCTGAACACTGATCAGCTCTGCCATGCACTTCTTAATCTCAGGTTGTTTGAGTCCCTCCCAGCTGCCTTTATCCTCCTTCTGATCCATTTTATCTGAATTGTTAGACTGCATTTCTGGTTTCCTCTCCACCTTCCTTCCCCACATGTCTGCTCCTCCATGTATCTTTAATCTCCCATCCTATGGTCTCCCTTTCTCCCCATAGAGCAGCTCCTCTTCTTTCCTCCAGCACATCAGGCTTCTTTACTTTCTCCCTTGTCTGCATCAAGCCTCCTCCAAGCTGCTCAGCATGAACCTGTTCCTGCCTCATCACTGCCAGGGGATTTTCTCACAAATGTCCTTCACTGATTCCTTCCCCCAGCTCACTACACATCCCTCAGGGGAAACCAGGTCACTCATTTTGTGCTTTTCATCACCAAATGCCAATTTCTTCAAGGCAGTTGCTTCAGGTGTGTGACACAAGCTAATGCTGTCACCCAGAGGCAATGGTTCCCTGCAAGACCTCTGACAAAGTTTTCAGGTGGTGGCACTGCCTGTCTGCTCTCTGGCAGATCTTGCTTCAACACATGCAAGGACCTCCAGAAAGCTTGTACAGAGGCACATTTCTCTCTCTGCAGTGCTGGTGGACTTAGACATGCACTTGGGAGCCATCCATGTCCTGCCTTCCCCCTTTGGGCATCTGAACAGTTATTTGTGGAATTCCTTATGGTTTGACACTTGGCATTTTCCAGCACGGGGCTGTCATATCCCTTTTGTATCAGATGATAAAAATAATGCTTCCTAGCCCTACGGCTTGCAGTGAGACTGGCTACAAAGAAAAGGGAAAGGGGGGGAAATAAAATGAAAATCTACCAAGTAAAAAGGCCAGAAGGAAGTGAGCTGGTGATGGGGTGTGAGGGAAGGTCACACCCTGTGATGTAGTGAGGTTGTTGGAAAGTGTTATGGGTAGGTGATTGGGAATCTGGCAAGATGCTGCCATAGCTCTTAGCACTTTCTTCTCAGGGTACAAATTCACCAGCCCCATGACAGGCATGAGAAGAGGGAATTTGTATCCTGGATCTTCTTTTCTCTTCTTACAGGTGCTCCAGAGCTTTTTTGAGCTCCGTACAAGTTGAAAAAACCTTTAGTTTCTCCAGCTTTGTTCTTCCTATTCCTTTAATTCCTCTTGAGCCAAGGGAAGCAAAACCTTTGATGCATTGACAAGACTTTGCTTCCCACTGCCTGACATTCAAATGCCCCTTTACTGAAAATGCATGGGCTCTGTCTGGGGCAGAGCTCTGCCTTCAATTGCACAGCAGTCAGGAGGCTCCCTGCCCTCCTGATCTTCTTACTGCTGTTTTTGAAGCCACTCCTCATAGCAACCGTGGCATAAAAGCACTTGAGTGAGACTAAGTATTGGCCTTGATGGATTTCCTAGGTCTAATCCCAAGTGCATTATCCCAGTGTTGGCATTACAAGAAGGATGGTGAATTTTAATAGCAAATCAGTGGCTTCCTGGTGGTGAAGTTCCCTCTTTGAGGGAAGCACCAGGCAGAGCTACCAACTGTGAGATCTGAAATGGTCTGTAGCCATCTCTTTGCCTTTGTAGACAGCACAGGGTTATGAGCCAAGTCTTTGCTTGTGTAAACAGACATTGCATGAGATCTCAGCCTGTTGAGCCTGGTTTCTTTCTGCCTTATGTCCTGGTATGTTTGTTATGGCACAACCTTCTGGAAACCCTTCCCACTAATAACAGGAACAGCTTCTACTGAAGATGAATTCTCTCCCGTCAGCTAGATAGAAACACAGATGAGGTGGTATGTTAAAGCTATTAGGGCTTTTCCATGCCACTTCCCACTGCTGGAGGAGCAATCATACTCACAGGACTCCATTGTGCCCATAAGAAGTAACCTAATAATTTCATCCTTGGAACAGGACTGGCTTGTGGAGCCAATTTCCCTGTAGTCTGCTCCCTCAACACTGATTTACATGAGTGTTTTATATTAAAGTCTGCAATGTGTGATATTTCATAGTTAAGGAACCTCTGCCAGGTGTTACTGGTTTGGTTTTTGGCATGTAATGGCCAGCATAGCAAGAACTAATAGATGGTTCTCTGACCATTTTGAGCAGTCACCTTGCTTACTTCTTGCTGACACTGTTCTTAAGGTAATTAATGAGCTGGCACATTCCTAGGAGCCTTGTCAACGAATTAATCTCTGCACAGAGGGAACAGCTGAACACAGGTTCCTCTTGTTGTCTCTGGCAAAAAGGGGAGACAATAGAACCTGCAGGCAGATGGGGAGGGGTCTGTGTGAGGAGGCCCTGCTTCAAGGGAGGCTGAAATCATGCATATTGCATATGTTTTTGTGTGCACCTGCTTTTTATCCTCTTAAGCTTTCATGTGTCTGATTAGAGTTTGAGGTGCTTACTTTGCTTGGTGAGGGAGTGCAGTTCATTATTAACTTAATGCTACAGGAGCAGAGAAGAGGTTCA
Source organism: Galbula dea (assembly GCA_013399015.1). NCBI lineage: Eukaryota > Metazoa > Chordata > Aves > Piciformes > Galbulidae > Galbula > Galbula dea. Next base: position 6,346,606 of record VWZX01004555.1, on the reverse strand, counting down.
GCTTCATCAGTTGTGTGAAGGCATCTGTCTGGAGGCATTTTATCCAAGTAAGTGATGAAAGGTGAGATCTAGAGGGATGATCAACCCAAGAAACTTTTTCTTGATAAATTGTGTTGCATGTTTGATCACAGTCTGGGGCATAGCCTGGAAGTGAAACCATAAGGAGAAAACAGTACCTTCCTGTAGGGCTCAGATATACTCTTTATCACCACTGGCAGAAAAATATCCAGTGAAGGAACACATTTTCCGCCTCTCAGGCTTAGCAGACTGCAGGGACCCCTGTGGCCTTGCACTGTCATCCTTATTTTCAGTATCTCATTATGCTCAGAGACACAGCAAACTTTAAAGAGCCTCTCTAGGCAGCTCCTGACTAGCTCTCCCCAAGGACCACATGTCATAGCTGACCTTGTGCTGCTCCCACTCTGGAATTTTTTTTTAAACAGTGGTCAAAGCCCCACAGTGAGTTGTCACTAAGGGGTTGGGAAAGATTAATGAGTGATGGTCTCTGAAGTCTGCAGTGTGGATAAAGGAGGAAACATGAGTGTGAAGAATTTATGGCTAAAAACATAGACCTCTGTCTTGAGACTTCCTTGAGTTTAAGTCTGTTGTCTTCCTTGAGCCATCTTTTAAGTGCATCAGTGGATCACTATAAATGCTGTTAAGTGTTCAGGAGTAAGAAATCTCCTCCCCCAGTGTGACTCTTCTTTAAGGAGAGGGTTTTCCACTTCTGCAGTAGAGGTGGAAACATGTAGATAAAGTGGGTCAGGGCAAGCCCAGGATTTGATACTACTTTGTGGTTGGTTATTTTTCAATCTGGTACCAGAAAAGCTGTGGAAGGAGAGAGAAGAAGAGCTTCTGAGAGGAAAGCAGCTCTGTATTGGAGTGTGGTTCTGGCCTTATATGGATAAATAAGAGCCAATGAATTCAAATGTTTAATTATTCTTGTTTTCAAAAGTTTGCTCTGAAACATCCAGCACTGGGTCTTTGGTTGTGAATCACCTGGGCAGGAGGAAGCTGTTCTTTAATTTAGACAGAGTACTAGGCTGATAACCCAGGTATACAGACAGTGTTGTATTTGAAGTCCCAGAGCTACTGGTATTGATCCCAGCACTGGTCTAAAGTAACTCATGCCTCTGTTAGGAAAGAAAATGGTGTATTTGCTTGAGGGACAAGGTGACCTGTGAGAGCTAAGGAATGGATGTTTCCTTAGAGCATCTGAGAGTGAGACAAGGACTTTATCAGCTGGTTTGTTATTTGCTTGCTCTTTCCTCGCTGGTTGCTAATCCCAACCAGCCATGGAGAAAGCTCTAAAGGCTGTGGCATATCTCTGTGTATTTGATTGTTGAAGAGATTGGAAAATGGTCTGAATCAAGGTAAAGTCCATCCTCAGGCACTGAGAGGATTGACTTAGGTAAGGAAAGGATGAGAAGTGGCTATGGTTCTGCACTGAAGCCTCTGACTAAGCTCTCAGGAAACAAGTTTGATTATTGCCTTTCTGTGGGATACTGGCTCTCACTGGGGTTGAGCCTGCTTTGCTTTCACTGTCAACAGAGACATTTCAGTGATGAAAACAAAAGAAAAATATCATGTCTGGATTTTATAAATCTAATTTCCCATTTTGGTTGAAAAGGGAATTCCCCAGGCCTTTACTTTTCTAAAATCATGCAGGTGCATCAGAGCATTTCCAAACCAATTTGTCATTATTTCAAAGACTGCCTGCCTGTAGGAGCAGAGAGGACAATGCAGTTGGGTGCTAACCCTTTGAGGTATGGGTCTGTTTGACCCAGCTTCAACCTACAGTATCAGAAGGACTTCCACAGTGTTTCTTCAGCTTCAGTGGAATAGACAGACCTGTATTCTGTGCTGATATTTCAGTTGTGCTTTTATTACTGTAGAATTATACTAAAATGTCAGCTGGAAGAATACATGAATACTGCACTTATACCTAAGGACATCATTATGGTCAGTGATGCAGCTAACACACACATGTCCAGTCCAGCATGGATACAGTGACTGTCTTGCTCTATTGAGCTGCTAAACTATTTTTGGTTCACCTAAATGCTTCAAAACTGCAATGATAAACAGATCAGAAATTTCTACAGGGAACTGAAACATTTCTGCCCTGGTGATGCAAAATCCCTAAAGGTTTTATGGCAAACTGATCTCATTTGTGACCACTAAGAAAGAGGTAGATACATCCCAATTTAATGGCTGAGTGAAATTCCTCTATTGTATTCCCTTCTTCCTGGGAGTATTCACAGCATAGGGTGTTAGCCAGCTAATTTAGGTGACTAAGTTGGTCAATGACGAGAGGGTGGCTCCCTCTGTAGTCCTGAGAGATGTTTCCAGAGAAAGATGAGCAGTAGCTCATCTCCTTCAGACTGAACTTCCCACAAAGATCTGCTGTGTGGCTACAAGTTAGCAAACCAAGCTTCACCTTCATGAAGATAGGAAGGAAACTTGCCAAAAATAATCCAAAAGGCAATATGAGCCAATAAAATAAAAAATCATTTGCAGTCTTCATGCTAGAAAGCATGTTGCATGCCTCATATTAAAAGTCCTTTTTAGGTTACAGAAGGTTATGGCTGGTTGCTTCACTTGCATTACACAGCATAAAGTTCTAGTGGTTATTTTTGCTTAAACATTTACAAGTGCTTTCTCTATAGGTCTTCTAAGAAATTTCTGGTTTAATTGTGTAGATTGTCCTAAACTGCTTTCTCAAGTGTCAGTGAAAAAAGCAGAAGTGCCAAATATGGTGTTTCATGTTTGTGACCATGCCTGTGCTGTATCATCTCATTCATCTTTCTGATTTCTATTCAATAGCCATCATCTTTGTAACTTTTCTCCACAGAGGAAAATCTCTATTATCCTTACAATCCTGTTTGAAATTGTGTTCATTTTTTACCATTTCCTCATAGGGTTGTGACACAGCTCTGATCACAGCACTCACCAAGGAAATTACTTGTGGTTTCTCTAGAGCACAGCTCATTGGTATTTTCTATTTCCCAATATTTTGACTCTAGAGCCAATGTTTAGAACACCACAGATGTTTTGAGCATATGCATCAGTGTTTGATCATGCTGAGCTGATTAAAATGACCTTTGTGTTCTCAGGTCTTGTTTCTCTCACCAAATGTTACAGTGAGTTTAGATCTTTCCAGGCTAACTATCCCAACCCTTGCCATGGTCTGTAACCAACACTGCCTGAACCTGTGCAGACCAGCTCTCTTACGTTTGGTAGTGTTTCTGAAATGCCTCATGAGATCTTTCAAGTCATGTTTAATTCTCTCTTTCCCTATAGATTTTTCCATCTCATTATTCATTCTTTTGCTTCCAAAAGCTAATAGATATCCCCAGACCTCACACTGACCATAAGGCTGTTGCAGGTTCTCTTTTCTTCTACCTTGAAGGCTGACCATACTAAATCTAGGCAAACTCAGTGTGGCTCTTTGTCTCCCTCAAGTGACTAGCACAAATTCCAACCTCTGTGAAGTTCCAACATCCTCCTGTGAATGAAGCCCTAAGATATGCTGTTCCTCTTGAAGAAGCTTAGCTGTATTTTTCCCTCTTATTTCTTTGGAAACATAAATCTCTAGATTTTTAAAAATGGAAAAGTCAGGATGAGGGAATGACAGCCTCAGACTCTCCCCTGACACTGCTGCTTTGGGCTAATCCAGACTCAACATTTTCCAAGACATAACCTCTAACCCATCATACTTACTAGCTGTCTAAAACCCCACATTTAAGTGAGAGCAGACCTTGCTGAATTGGGCTTGGGAGAAGTGAGGGTGGCTGTGCTGCTTCCAACCCAACCTGTTGTGTCTTCACAGAGCTGGAGGAAACTGAGTGGTCTCCTTGGCCTAGCAGCTCTGCCCGGAGCTTGGTACATAGTGTTGCTCAAGTTGTGCTGAGGAGATTGGAGCCAAGGTGTCCTCAAGATGCCTTAACTCAAGTTGAGGACATAGCAGAAGTGTCCCTTTGTTCCTTTGTCATAAGTATCTATGTGTTTTACTGTATCCTTCAGATCCTTTTATGAAGAGAGTTGTTCCAAAGTCACCAGACACAGCTCACGTCAGGGCAGTGACATGTGTATAAGCAACACGGAGAACGCTGGTAAAGATGGATTCCCAACTGGCTGCCTCCCTTCCCAGCAGCAATGATTAGACAACTTTGAATGACAGAGTGCAATAAAATGGAGACAGCTCTGCCCTTGATGCATAAGTGAAAGACTGGTGGGAAATATCTCTCAGAATCTTTCCTATGTTTAGAGTGGATGAGTGAGCACAGCTCAGTTGCAGCAGCAGCCTAGAGCTGAGCCTTTGGTGTCTTTGTCCTTCTCTTTTCTACCTCCTTTTGCAACTCCTAAGATGAAAAAATAATGTGCCTTTTCTAGTGTCCTAACCCCATTCTGTCATTCCTGCTGCAATCCTGTGAGATGTGCATTATACTGCAATAAAGCTGCTGTGCAGCCAGCATGGAAATGGTATTGGCAAAGCTGTAATGGAGGCAGCAATTTATGACTGAGGCCAGGTGGAGTTCTGAGGGATTGTACCTGAGCTAATATTGCCTTGCTCTGAGACAGTGAATTCAGCTCTATCACTTTGGGCAGGTAAATCTATTGGTGCTATTCAAGTGTGGCTACCAAAGCACAATCCCTTTTCTCTAGAATAAAAACCCAACGAAACCCAAAATTCTTTTAATTGGAATGAATTCTGGTCACTTGCCTCACATTTAAGAAGAGCTAATGAGAGGCAAGTATAAAGAGAGGAAAATAGATGTTTGAAAATGAAAAAAAAAAAGATTCATTCTTAAATGTAAACACTTTTAGGTCATCAATACCTGGAATTAAACCAAGAAGAGCAGACCAGTCTAAGAGAAAGCTTGTGGCTGCATGAAATTGGAGCTTATAACCAGTTGTGCCAGAGAGGCTGGGGGACACGTGCCCCACCAGGCACAAATGATTAACCCTTCCTTTGTCTATCTTCACATCCCAGTGCTTGGTCACAAGCAGCTGCCATGCTTGATCTCTCACCCCTATACCACAGCTGATGCAGCCTGAACCCTAGGTCTGTTAAGATCTGGCTGCAGAGTTTTTAAGGGTGGTGCTTTAGGAAGTCACTGATTGCATTAAGACTCCAATTTTCCTTTCCTATCCCATTTGCTGTCTCTTAAGAAGTCTTCAACACAGGATTAACCTGAGCATAGCAGGAGATAGTGCATGTCCTGACACAGGCATGGAATCAGGCATGGGGCGTTCTTAGCCTTGGCTTGAACTTCATGATACTGATGTCCCTTTTCTTTCTCCCTTTTCTCTCATCTTCTTTGCTGAGGCTAGATGAAATACAAAGAAGTCCACAGTTTCAGGGGCTGGAAACATGGGGAGTTATGAGCTTACTCTGTTTCAGCCTCTCCAGTGCAATTTGGTTTAAGCTCTCAGGATGAGTTAAGCCTTAGCTCCCTTCAATTTCCACTTTCCTGCTCTGTCAGCACCATGGATCACACCCCAAATTTCACCTCGGATGGGAATTCACTCAACAGTTATTGCTGCAGAATTATGCAAGAAAGGAAATTCAGAAAGGAAAATGAAGCTGAAGAAGAAAAGTCTTCTTTTAGTCATAGCTGTGGGCTGGCTAAAAATCAGAGTGAAGAAAATATGTCCTTATCCATCTATTGCAACCTTCCTCCTCTCCATTCAGAGCAGTGCTGCTAAAAAGCTGGTGCACCCTTTCTGCCTTTAGTATTTTCATGTAAATGGTTTTATCATCCCTCTTAGCCACAGTATCTGTCAGCTGCTAAAGGCATCATTTTCTGTTTATCTTCTTTTAGGCTGATGCTCCAGCAAAGCTGCAAAATTACTATTGTGCTCAGTAAAGGAGTCTATGTAAAACAAGGGCAATTTATACAGAAATATCTGTAATCCTTCACAGTAGAATTTAGCTGTTCAGATTCTGGTGACTCTTGGAGGTCACTCTAACATAGTTAAGTTCTGTTAAGAGAAGCTGTTCTTATGGCTCACAGCTTTTCTTCCTGCAATATTTTCTCCTTTGGCTTGTCTGCTTCAGGACTCACCTTTATCTCTCCTCCCCTGCTCTCTGCCTCTTCTGATCTAAATTGTATTACTTTGTCATACATTATTGAAGACTAAGCTTAACTACCTGGACACCATGAAATGTACTCAATAGTGGGGTTAAAGTTCCTGCAGTATTTTCTTTTCTCGTTTCTTCTTTTCCCTCCTTGGACTTTTGACCAAAAACGAAGCATGTTGAGGGAGGCTGCTTGTAGAAAAGGTGCTGAGCTGGAACAGAACAGATGTGAATTCAGTTCCCTGCTGTGACATGGGTTTCCTGAGTGTCCTTGGATATATAATTTCATTTCTTTCTTCATTTCTCTCCCTCATTGTGCCTCCTTCCCTCCCTTGCTGCTTTGCACATGATATTTGCTTTCACCACCTAGCATACCTCAGAGTGGTTTTTCTCAGAGAGGAAATCATATTAACCAATGTGTACAGAGTACATTGAAGAGTAGAGTTTTAGTCTTTGGTCCCCAGATTTGATAATATGACACAAATAAATACAGTAAATAAATACCTCTCCTTCCAGTTCCTTCAGCATTACAATCCACTGTCTGAAACAGAATGCTGCTAAAGTTAAACTTGATCTCTCTTGCCTAAAGCATTTAATAAAGTAAAAAGGAGACTATTTCATTCAGTATTAGTGTGGCAAGTCTATGACCTTAAATGGAATCCTGTTGAATTTATCTGGAGGGGTGAACACAAAACTATGCAAATGTTTAGAGCCACTGGCTTCCTAGTGCTTGCTTGAGCAATATTCCCATTCATGGACTGGATAGTGAAACCTGGATTGCCAGCTGTCCTGTTTCCATGGCAGAGGTCCTATGAGCACTTCAGGATGTGTGACAGGTCCCTGCTTCTTATAGGACAAGTTCCAAGGAAACACTTGTAAAAGAGAATGACACAGCACTTCAAGACAGAGAATTCCTCTAGCAGGATTGGGAAAACATCTTTCTTGCAAAAGAATATATCCAATATTTCTAGAACCCCAACATGACCACAGATTGGCTTTCAGGTCCTAAGCATCATTGCAAAGTAGAAAAATGCTTATACCAGTACTTAAAGTGAGCAAGCCAAGGCTGAAACAATGACTGGTCAAAGGCATCTCAGAGAACACTCTATAGGGACCTCCTGTCATCTGGCAAACAGATAAAGCAAGGTTTTATAAAGCAAGCCTTTTTTATACTTCAGAGGTAGCTAGTACTGGAAGCTAGTCCATTGCTCAAACAGCAGGTAAAATAAAGTGACAGAGGTTCACTTGCTGCCTTGGTACAACATGTTGCAGGTTATTCTAGGCAGCCCTCTAGCTTGTGGAGAGGTTTATAAGGACTCTGTAATTTCATTGCAGGAGGCTTTGTTATAGCTGTCTTTGACCACACCTTCAGGATTTTGAGTGGGCTGGGGTCTCTTTACTAGCTTTGTAAGATCAGAGAAAAAAACAAGAGAGAAAGTGCTTTAAGAGGTTTCTTTATCCATTTGCCTCTGCCTTGAGCAAGAATCAGCTATCATATCCCTTCTGATGGATATTTGTTCTTTAAATGCCTCCAACAGTGAGACTCTGCCATGCCACAGGCAATCCACTCCAGTCCTCTACTCCCTTCACTGTTAGGAAGCTTTTCCTGGCGTTAAACCCTTGTATCTCTTGCTGCCACTTAAGCCCACATTATTTCTTGTGCCAGCCATCCTGGTCATGGTAAACAGATTATTTTCTTTCTCTTTCAACAGCCTTTATACAACTGATGGTTCTTATGTTTTCTTCATTGTCTTCCTCTTCTCTCTCTGAACCACCAGCTCCCTCACTGCTCCCACATAGAATATGGTCTCTGATTTTGGCAGTTCACATTTCTCTCCCCTGGAATTTCTGCAACTGTTCCCCTTCTTTTTTTTGTGATCTTGTGCTCAAAACTAGGGGAAAATAGGGTTTTACTGACACAGGCTGATGGAGAGAAATCAGTTACCTTCAATTACAACCCAGGACACCTTTACATCTTCAGCATATACTTGTACTGTGATTTTAACTAAGAGAGAAATCAGTGGAAAATTATTCTCTTCTTGTGGCAGTTTAGGCTTATCTGATGCCTTTCAGATGATGCTATTAAGTTTTGTACCGCTCAGGTTCTTTCTTCAAATCATTCAATCTCTAGGATAGCTAGTGTTCATAAGGTGACTGTGCTTACATCAGTCTATGCTTTGAGTGTTGGCATTTGAGTGGGTGCTGATAGCTGTTCCCAAGGAGCTAACATTGCACTGTGATTAACTAGTCTCACAGATCCTGACTGAAATTAGAGGGTTTGGAGGAAAATCACACTAGATTTTCTGGAGATCTAGCAGTTTTGGAAGTCAGGTGGGAGACCCTTGATTATCTGAAGTGGTACCAAACACTTGTGCTAGGAACTTGAATTGGTCTCATAAATGGGCCTTGGAAAGACCTAGAATTTCCAAGGTCAATGCAGTCCACTCAAAGTTATCTGTAGAAAGTAGAAATGTGAGGGGTTTGATATAAAACTCCAAATCTTTTTCTTGGATTTGCCTATTATTGCAAGTTTCCAATTCAGCCCTCACATGGGATGGACCCAACACATTCTAGCTTTAGGCTTTGTCCTTTCCAATGAACCGATGCGAATGAGAAGGATGGTACAAAACAGAGACCATTGTAGTGTTGTGCTAAAGAGAAAAACAGGGCACTTCTGAAGTCATCATAAAAGAATGTGGCAGGAAAGATGGGAACACCAAATTCATTTTTTTTAATTGTGTAGATGTAGTCACATGGTAAAATGAAAGAAGAGAAAGATTTTTAACCTCCCCCCAACACTTGGAATATGTTTTCACCATAATATGCTGTGATTCAGATTTTCTGCAAAACCTCAGGCTGTAATAGAAAATAATCTGTTTTGTTATATTTTTCTCTCAGATTTTCTTGCTTGTAGCTATAAACACCTGGAAATCCCAGCAGTATCAGCAAAGCATTATGCTGTCCTCATGCTCAAGCAAATGTAAGAGAAGCTGACTGAAGATTGTGCTGACTGGACCACAACAGTCCCAGCACATTTAACTTTAAGATGTGGTCAAATAATTTGTCTGCTCCTGTGCATATTATGAGCTGTGCTATATATACTAGCTGCTAGTTGTGCTTCTTGAAAGCATATTGCATGGAAGCAACACCTCTGCCACATGTGATCTACGTGTTCTGGTCATGTTAATTAGTCCATTGAGCAATAATTCCACTCTTCCTAGGGCCATAGCTCTGCTGTTGTTTCACACTTTACCATTCAGAGGTGTGATAAAAGGCATTAAAGGCAGAAGGTTTTTTGTTTTATCTTATTGAATTCTCTTGCTTTGTGGATTGCATTTCAATTCCAAATTTTGTCTGAATTCAGCCTTGTGGGGGTTTCATTACATCTGCAGAAAGAATGGAACAGTGAAAAATGCAGAGAGAGGCACGAGGAAGATCAGCTTTATGGTTGCCTTTGACCTAAAGGATTGAGCTAATATATTCCTGCTTGTTCAGGTTTTGGGTATTATGGAGTTCTCACATAGAAAAGGTTTGTTGGCTCTTATTCTCAGTGTACAAGACGAGGATATATATTTATTTTAGAAAAACACTTAGCCAGAAGGAAGACAACATGTAGCAAAAGATAAATTATGCAGATAATGTTCTATTATTCACACAGAGTAAAATGTACAAGGGACACGAATTTCCCCAGGGACACACCTCTGAGATGGGAGGCTGGGAGAACACACAAAACAAAATAAAGAAGAAGAGGGAGGAAAAAAAATGAGTTTGAAGTAGTCAGTTCTGGCATATTTTGCTTGAAGGAGAAAGAAGACTGAATGAGCAAAAGGTTGTACTGGGGGCAATTCCTTTCAAAGAAAGGACTTCATATTGGTTGTGTCACTTATCAAGGTCACTACTCCAACTCCTGAGGACAGTGTTTTGACCCTGTAGGTATTTATGGAGCTTGGAGTGAGTGACTGGAAAGTGTGAAAAGAATCGCTGTAGAAAACAACTGGCAGCATCTCTTCCCTCCAGGCTTTCTCTTTGCTCTGGGATGGGGAATGCACTGGCTTTTTATAGTTCTGTGTTAGCTGGCCCGTTGAGGTCTGGCAGGATCAATTCCTCTGGGTTGTGTGGTAATGCAAGATCAGTCACAGCAGGCAAAGCAGCCCCTGGTCTTATCAGAGATGGGAACAAAAACACTGCTGAGGGTAGAGTAATAATTGTACTTGAACAGCAGAACATAAAAAGTGTCTCAGTGGGTGGTAACCATTTCTTCAGGAGCAGCAAGGAGATGATTCTCTAAAGCCTGTCTTGTTTTGTCCTTAGAGCTGCACCTTGTAGCAGCAGGTCTCACAGCTGGCATTTTGAACCACTCCCTCTTACTGCTTGCACTGATGCTCTGCTACACTGCAGCAGTCCTTCTGATATGTTGGTGCTTCTCCTGCACAGTGCAGTAGGTTGAATTGTGCTTGAGTAAACAAGCAGAGAGAATAAAACAGGCTCTGTTTTTTTCCAGCCCTTGAGATAGGTCCATAAGGTGGTAGTCTCCTCCTGTGACTTGGTGCACACAGGATTTCCTTGGTGTGTTCAACCTCAAACTCTCTGAATTGGCTTTTGGACTCCTTGAGATGAGGTACTGAAGGGATCCAGTATTTCACAGGGTATACTGTAACCATCGGCAGGAATGTAAATGTTTTTTCCCATGTGGCTGCCCTCACAAGCTTCATGAGAAAACAAAGCCAAGTGCCTGGAAGCCCTGAGGCTACACCTTCACTTCTATGTTTGAGGTGACCACTGTGCTATGTATTGACCTCCTGCAAGCAGCCACTGTAAGAATCACTTCCATTCTCTGTGCTTATCATAATACAGCCCCACATTAAGGAAACAAGCTATCAAGTCTCTTGGGTTTGTGTTGGTTCAGGTTCAGAGACTTTTTGTTTGTTTTCCCTGTTCTCAGTGCCTAATTGTCCTGACTGCATTTTTAATCCCTTACAGCTTTCTACCAGGCATCAGTCACAACTGGAGACTCGACTAATTTGCTGATGTTGTACAAGGACTTGTTTCTCCTGGAGACCTGGCTGATGTGATCAGAACCCAGACACAGTATTGGACCAAAGACCTCTTCAGGCAAGTGGTTCTCTGTTTATTTTGGCTCAGGCTATTGCTGCTTCCTCTTCCTTGTCATGTTTTCTGCGTCCCCTTCTGTGCACATCTTTTTTCCTCTGTCTTTTGAGCTGCTGGCTCCTTGTCCTCAGATGTAGGATGGTTGTGCCTTTAACAGCATCAGCACTACGGATCTGAGGGATATGGGAGAGGAGGGTCCAACATATTACTTGTAGCTAATATGCTATCATGCCTTGCTTTCCTTTTCTACACCTTGGATGTCAAGCAAAGAAAAAAGTCCAAGGGATTTGCTTTCTGCTTGTCCTCCACTTCTGGTTAAAGATATCGTGGGTGCTTTTTTGTGGACTCTTGTTTTTCATAGCCACTGCTGAAGCCACCATCTGTGAATTTGTCTAATTCAAATAGAAGTTGTTTGCCTTGACTTAAAATTATTCCCCATTCCCTTTGTAACAGCTGCTGGCAATGCTGCTGTTCTCCTGATGGATTTTGCTGGGTCTAAGTTTGATAGCTTACTTATGACAAAGGCTAGCAGCCTGTTAAAACAGCATCATCTCTACATTTAATATTTCCCTGCTCCCCACTCTCAATCTAAGTATTAAACATCATTCACAACGTTGCAAAAAACAGTTGCTGTTTGCAATATTAGGATGAAAAAGTCATAGGAAATAATAGATGAAAAGGTAACTACTGAACATCAGCATCTTTAGTTGTATATTGATAAAGGATAAAACAAGTGTTTGTCTCATACCCTCCTCCTGGGACTTTCCATTCTTGACAAAGTGGTGTATATGCTGGTGGATGTCTCTCTGTCATCAGTATCCTGTCTGTGGACTCACAGATTGCTTCTGTTTGTGCCATTACTTAGAAGTAGAATGTTTCCAGGTTTTATTCAGCAGTACTTTAGAAAGCAGCTGGTACCTCCAGGGTAAACCTTTAAACAGTGTCCTAGTCTGGCAAAATTCTGCCTTATCAGCAAACTGTGTTGAGCATATTTCTCTTGTTGTTTTTCAGATTGCAATTACAAGGTGCTTTTGCATTGAAATAGATTCTTTCTGACCTAGAGATAGTAAAAAATCTGCTAGAGAGAGAACAATAACTTGATGCTCTGCCCTATCCTAAATAGCTGGACTTGTTTCACTTGGGCAAATAATATATTTATAATGATTCATTATACTATCAGAAGACTTCAGCAGAGATGCTGCAGCTCCAACTTACATGAATATTCTTTTGAAGGGCTAATCAGAAGAGATATACCATCAAGAGTTTGCACTTGGAAAATACAGTTCTAGACAATACTGCTCAAACTGGGCAACAACAGTTAAGCAGTTCTGATTAATCAGATCCTATCGATCCTTGCTACTCACTAGTTCTTCATGGTCTTAGTTCAGATCAAAGCTTAGGCTGGAGAGATTAATTTTTCACCACTGTTTGAAAATCAAAAGCCTTTCTCCAGATCATATAAAAGTGATGCTCATGAGGTGCCTTACTTACTGAAAGCACTAGGGCATACAGGAGGATTTCAGCTAAAGTATCTTCCCTAGGTCCTTCTGCCTTTGCTTACCCATGTGTAGCTGACAGGCAACATAAGAACAATATCTCATTCTCATTTAAGTAGTCTTTACACTACAGAGACCAGCTGGTGGTCTCCTGAGTGTCCAGGAGGTGAACCAAATAGAAGATTTTGAAACTAAAACCAGTTCTATGTGCCAGAGGAGAAGGCAGTGGCAGTATATGATGATTGCTGTGCTGAGTTACACCTCTCTCTTTCGATTGAGCAAGAGCTTTGGTGGGCTGGAAATGGAGGTTCAGGAACCTTGCATTGTATCAGAAACAAGATCCAGTGCAACCCCTTTTGTTGGATGAAGGTATAGGAGGTAGTAGGAACTGCATGTTGCACAGAACTAAAGAGAGAATGTTAATTTCCATGAGAGTTTATTCAGATACTTCCATGGCTGTTGAGATAAAATGCAAATCAAAAAAAGAGGTGACTTAGAAGAAAATGAAATATTTTTTAAATCAGAGATGCTTCTTCATGCTTTTAAGAGGAAATGTGTGTTGATGCATTCCACAGCAGTGTGGCAACTTGTAGGCACTGTTCTGTTTATAGCTTCTGCTCTAGAAGAGGGAAATTGTGTGCTGAAGCAATGGGGCAGAAGTGTGTATGCCAGTGTGTCTGCATGATAAATATCTTCTGATCTTGCAGTCAACATGTGACAAATCACACCTTCACTAGGACTTCTGTCTGGAGGAGGCATATATGCGGTAAAATATGGGGGGTTTTGTCTGTCAGATGGCCATGCTGGGGCTCAAGTGCTGGGACTAGAGCCATTGCTGGTTTGAATCTTTGCTTGGCTACATTGCAAATTTGGAGAACAAGGGGAGAAAGAGTGTTAATTCTTGGTTTGTTTGTTTATTTTTCTAAGACCCATGTTTCCATGACCAAATTTGCAATCAGAGCCCTGTGTCTCCAGACTTCCTTTGATAATTTAACAGAGCAGAGGGGTGCAAAATTTTACCTTTTCCTCTTTTTCCCTTTTAAGAGACTTTACTGTCTTGCTGTACATTAAGAGCATCTCATTAGGACTGAAGGAACTAGGACCCTCTACCTGCTTTGGGTATGCACATGACACTTCCTGAACCTCAGCTATTCTCTTTGTGCAGTTCTGCTAATGAAAAGCCAGTCCTGGTGCAGGGAGGAGATTACTGTATTGCTTCCCGTTGCTGTCACTGAGGTCGTTGTTCTGGCACAGAACGAGACATGAACAGCTGCAGAAAATCCACTGATGGCCCTGCTATTGCTTCCTGGAGGGATGAATGTGGAAATAAGTGTCAGGAAAAGGAAATTGCCAGCCATGCTTTCTGTCCTGGCCACTTGCTTGTCAAAAAAGAGTTGGCAGGTGGTCCCTATTTCCTCCATGGAGGATGGGAGTATCGTTTTTTTCCATCTGTTAAGCCTCTGGTCAGACAAAACTGCCATCAAATACTTTCACAAGTGATTACTGACCTCACCCCCAGTTCAGATATGGCCATTATCCCATTCTATGGTCCTGGGAAGACTATTAGTTTTGAGGACTTCAGAAATTGCACCAAGAAACCATTTTTACTCCTTTTTCTAGGTAGAAGGCTGTGCTTCACAAACCAGGACACTTGAGGGTAACCATCCCACCTGGCCTGGATGATGCCCTGTGTCCACTGTGCAGCTGAATATGTGTGCAAACATCCATATAATGTAGAGGAGTTAAGAACATATGGGACAGGGACAGTATATGGCCTGAGAAATAACATATATGTGTGTGAGTGAATTTGCTATTGTATGGACTCCTGCATGGGGCACTGACTCTGGTAAACATCTGTTCAGAAAATGGTCTTCAAAGAGAGTTAAAAGCTAGCACATTATGACAGGTGTCATGGAGAGGATGAAGGTGACTGCCCATCACTAGCTCTTCTGAATGGAAATCTAGTGTGGCAGGAAGCTAGGGCCAGGAGGGACAGTGCTTGTTGACAACTTTTTCAAAGCTCTGCCTTCACACCTTTACAATCCAAGTGAAGCAGAGAAATAAATCACTCTGTACAGTTGTCATCTTCCCCCTCCAAGCACCAGCCTAAGACTTTAAATATAGCTAAACCTCAGAATTAACGCTCAAATACTGAAAATAAATTGCTAGGTCCTGGTATCACAGCAGTGATTTATAAACCAATTGTACTGGGAATTTTATTCCTTATTGTTGCTCTGACAGATTATAGGTCAATTAGGTGTTTTACTCCTGTAGGAGCACATCCTTATTCTGCCATATAATGTCTAAAGTAGGCATGCTGCGATTTGCTCTGTCCATCTTGTATAACATTCAGTTTGTGGAAAAACTTTGAGAATCATTCTACCAAGGTCCAGGTCTGTAATTTTTATAGCATTTTGTCCCTGCCTACAGCTGAGGACATTAGCAGGAAGGCAGAGAATCCCTTTCTGGTGAATAATCTTTACCATCTTCTGTCTTCTCATCACTTGCAATGTGTAGATGACGTTCAGGGTGTAACAGAGTCTGTAAATTATTAGCCATTGATATCTTTGAGCCTTCAGAGTAGCTTGACAGCATCACTAATGGGTTGACAGCAGTGGCCATAAAGAGACACCTGGTGTAGAATAAGAATAGAGAAAGCACGTTTAATCTTCCTCCATAACATTTTCTACTCTCCAAATGTATTCATCTCAGGATTTCCCAAGATTAATGGGATTCTCAGTACAGGACACTGGGTTCCTCTTGCAGCTGCTTGTCCAATCTGTCCTTGAACAACAATTGTAGCATCATCTGAACAAGGCACATTAGCTTTTAGAGCAAAACCTGTAAACCTCTGCAATGGTGCAAAAGTACAGTTACTCTGAAGCCTTTAGCTGAGTTGTTTTTTATTGCTGAAATTAGTACCTTCTAATTCTCTTGTAAATATAGACTTTTCCACTCCTGCGTGTTATTTATGTCAATATAAGCCAGAAAAGGAATCCACCCCAAGGGTTTTGTGTCATCCTGGANCCCCCCCCCCCAGTTTAGAATAACAATGTCACAGTCTTGAATAATATTCCCCTTTTCTACTCCTATAATCTACAGTCTTCTTCTCTAGCCATAGGGAGACTGAAGCTAAAAGAGAAAGAAAATCCAGTCCTAGTCACATTTGTACAGCAACGATGCAACCCCCAGGCAGATGGTTTTGGTAGCTGGTGCCCAGCTTTTTCATTTCCTGGGTGTTTGCATTAAGTGGTGTGCACTGAGCAAGCCTTCTCCTCAGAATGCCTGACTCTCCTTGTTGCTTCTCTCCTCACATTTCTATTATCTAATGTATGGATACAACTAGCACTGCAATAATTAGGTGATTATATGGTACTCACAAATTATTATAGAGCAATTCCAGCATTGGTGGAATGGATAAGTAGTCAGAAAGAATAAAAGAAACAATGCTACTGGTGTGAGCTGAAGATGGCTGAAGTCAATGCATTCACACAACAAACAAGCACTAAGGTCTGTGTGTGTACAAGTTGGGCTCAGGGAACTTTTTTAGCTTTGTTCTCATTCTGGATGAAACAATAACACAGGTCAAAAGGTGCATTGAGCTCATTTACAGAGATGAATGCCCTTCATGGTGTATTTCTCTGAATATGATCTTTATTCTGCTTGGCTTCCCTCAGTTGGATTGGAAGTTCTCTAATATTTGCTTATTATTGTATTGCCATTTACTAGTTATAATTAGTATTTGGTGTTTTCAGTTATTTGCTGCTTCATTAAAAGCAGGACTATCATTGGAGCCATTAAGGGATTCTTTGGCAATCCACTAAATAATAAAAAGATACAGAGAGCTTGGATAAGTCATGAGGTGTCTCTGGCCTGGCTGCCAGCTGTGAATGTGGGCAAATCCTACCCACTAGCCATCATAGTCATGCTAACCAAAGTTTTGGGGCACGTGCAAAAATACAGATAGTCAACTATTCTTGGGTTTTGTCTCTGGAGAAATATAGCTGGGCTTGGAGAAGAGTCTTCTGGTGATGTAAGCTGCATGTCCTTTATGGATGATTGCTCATATATGCAGAGTTTCAAGAATTTTCCTGTAAAAAAACTCATTTGTTTTTTTCTCCCTGATAAGAGATTTCTTGGTCTGTCTTAGTCTTCCAAACTAAATAGCTGGCTTCATATGTTCATGAAACATTTTTTAATGATGTGGGATAGGCACGATGGGTGCCACTGAAGGAATTAACAAGGAAGGGTAGTGGGTGACCTCCCAGGATGTCAGCTTCTCCACAAGAAGCCCTAGGACACCCTTTTCTTTGTTTCTACAAAGCAGAGACAAAGCAACCAATCCTTTTATTTTTTCCTGAGGACATATCACTTCCAAGCACATCTGGTTGAGCATGAAGAATGAGAAGATGAATACAGACAATTATGATGGAGTAGAGGCCTTGTAAAAATTTATACCCAAACTTACCCCCTGGTAACTCATTCATCTGCATGTCTTGACAGGATGCATGTGAAGTAATGGGACAATAAAAGCTGTTGTTATGCTGAAAGATGTTAATAGCTGGCCTCAGGGTGAGCTGGGTTTCCAAGACAATCACAGATAACACATCGGGAAAAGTTAGGCTCAGGAGAATGAGTGCTCAAGCCCTTCTTTTGTAAAATAAAGAGACTGGGGCTGTATCAGCATGGGGGCTGTCTGAAGGTATAGATTTTACAAGATCTTATTTTTATGGAAAAGCACTTCACGGGACAGCAGGGTATCTGAAGTGCTCGTTATACACATGGAAATATGCAGCAGACATAATCGTAGAAAACTATGCCTCAGCGGGTGAAGGTCTAAAGACAGTCAGAGGGCACTGGGTACTGGCCCATTCTGTGCCTTTGCAATGGAGTCTTCAGGCTGCAGCACCAGGCTGGGAACAAAAAGAGACTTTTGACAAAGAAATGTCACGTGTAACTACTTGGGCAGCCTTTGAGTGGTTAAAGATGTTTTAAAAACCCACCTTTAAAAAATCTCAGTCTTTTAGAAAGGGAGGCTGTGGCTGATGTAGAGGTCAGAGAAAGATTCCAGGCTGCTTATCATTCCAGTTTCTGCCTGTCCTGAGAATATTACACCACTACACCAGATTCATTGTGTTGACTGATTCCTGATGGTGAGTTACTGAGACTGCCTTGTTGCTTTGGAAGAGAAGGTATTCACGTTTTTGGACAAAGCAGTGATGTATCTGGATAAAAACAACTGTACAGAGGCTTGGTGGTTTGTATTAGATGAAGGATTTGGACTTCAGGAGAGTCACTGAATATTCCTTGTGCTTCAGTTTACCCAGAGTTAAAACTTGAGCAAAAAGTAGCAGTCACACTGAGAAACAGATGCCAGGTTTTGCAGCAGGGCAAGCAAAGGACTACAGATACAGAATGGTGCTAGACAGAGAGCATCTCATAGGTGATGGACAGTTGATTTCAAGATGGGCAACTGTGCAGTGTTTCTGAAGTAGTGTTTAGTCACGAGTGGCCTCTTCCCATTGCTGAGCAAAGTGAGTGTTAGTTCTGCCATGTTCTGCCATCCGAGGAAGGAGACATAATACCCATCTCAAACAACAAACATGAGATGCATTGCAAAATCAGTGAGTTCAAGTCAGATTGCTGAACAGGCAGCAAGTGACACTGCACAGAGAAGTGTTGTTGTATCTCTGTATGAGTTAAGGGAATGTAGGTCCCTGTGGCAACGTTGGGGGCCCTTTAGTTCATTAGCACCCTGATCCCTCACTCCCTCCTTCACTGAGCACTTACCGTCAGATCTGAAGCAATGAGGGCTTTCCACTGGAGTTAGGAGAGGGATCCATCTCATTACAGCCACCAGGACAATTATGGTAGGAACTGCAGAAGGAAGGCAGAGAGGCTAAGAAGTGTGGAGTCCACTGAGGAGAGACTGACACATCTGAACAGACTGCAGAATTCAAGAGTGTGCTGAAAACACTTGTGGTACTGATTTCACCTCACTTCAGGTATCAAGTCATCTGTCCTGATTTAGACTTTTATATTAAGATATGATGAATCATAGTCTAGAAACATCCTTTTCTCTCCCCTGACTGCAGTCAGCATCTGGTGCAGATGAAGTTGTCTGAACTATAACTCTCTGTGCCTGGTGAGCTGCATCTGGCCCCATATAAGTGAGAGTAAATTTGTCTGCAAATCCCAGTTTGAGCTTTTGGGTATTGCTTCCACATTCAGTGCAACCTGCCTGCACATCCATTTCTACACTCCCAGCAGACTAATTATTACAAAAATTCTCTGTCATTGCTTTGCAACGGTCCATAGCTTAACTAATTTAAAAATGCAAATGAATGTTAAATTGCAGTTGAATCTGAACCATCTCCCTCTCCCTTTCTCTCTTTTTTATTTATTTCCTCCCCCCCTCTTTTCTCCTGTGCTAGGAGAAGAAAAATGCAGCAGACAATAAATGCTGATGGTGAAAATCAATCTTTCAGATTTAAGGTAATTTTGAATTAGATCCCAGTGCCAGGGTGAGTGACATCATCAGAGCTGCTCAATTGATCCATGATTTGAGGAGAAACAGTTTGGACTTGGATCCTCTCTTCATCTTTACAGAAAGATGTAAATGCTGCAGTCTTCAGCTTTTTCACTGTTAAACTTTCATACTCAAGTGATCTCAAACATTAGGAAGAAGTATTTGGGAAGAACACAAGCAAATGCATGAGCTAAACCACACCCCCTTGTACCATCACTATCCTGATGTGTGAAGCTAGAGCTCTGGTTTGCAGTCACCTGTGGGTGGAGTGCCCAGGTGGTACTGAAGAATCAACTGAGAGGGGTGTTACCTTTTTAGCCTCTGTAAGGATCTGGCTGGCAGTAGCTAAGCTTTTGATACATTCAGACTAGCACCCACTAAGATTGTCTAACATGATACATGGTCTCCATGTATCTTTGCCTACTGACATTAACTTTTTTCTGAGCTAGAAGAGGAAGAGGCTATGCCATAGCTACATATTTGAGGGGAACATCTAACACTATGATTTGTGGTCTTCAGCTGGAGGATCACATAGATAATAGTAATAACCATTCATAGATAGTCTTAATGCTTTCCTAATGCCAGAACTGCACTGTAACATCGTCACTGACACTGAATACTCAGGAATGGGACTCTTGAGTATTTGGAAAGCCAGTGGTACGCTCAAAATTAGGTAGTAGGACTGCTTGCCTCCATGGACAGCATGTGGCATGACAGTCTGGTAATCCATACTGCTTACCACTTTCTTGACTGCAGATCCTGTTGCAGTATAGCTGAGTTAGGTACCCAGAGAAGAGTACTTGAAACTGCAACCCCAACTGTGTCAATCAGTCTTGTACAGTCCCATGTGTGATGGGAAGTAAACATGTTTTTTTGGAGCTGTGAATCCCTTTGCTGCTCCAAAGCAGATGCTCACACACACATCTCCCCTGCCAGATCCCAGACCAGCACAGTGTGTGTGTGTGTGTGTGTGAGAGGCTGGTTTTCAATTAGGATTCAAACATCATAATGATAGAGTCCTTCTAATCCTTTTACAAAGGTGTGTGTGGTTAATCAAACTGTAATGCCTCAGGCTCTGGATAGTTTTGTTTACCTTCAGCTTAATGCCAAATCTCCTGGGAGGTGTTCACCAGCTCAGGATGTGCAGTGAGCTTCCAGCCTCTGCAGGGCAGGGATGTCTTCTCTTGGCTGTGGAGGCAGATGTAGCTGTTGTGTTGCCTGATGTAACCTATTAATAACTGCTGGAAAGAAGAGGAGCCCTTGGCCTTCTCTTCCATGCAGGAAAGCTTTAAGCATATTGGTCTGGTTGTAAATGTGCTTCTGAGAAAGCACAGATGGACCAACTGCCTTCAAAGAGGGAGTGAGGGGGAAAGGGGAACAGCAGAGAGTTTTTCTTTCCTACATTTGCCCAGAGGGAGGTGTTCTACTCTGGCTTACCCAAGGGATTCTAGCTAGATGCCAGCTGTGCCAGTTCAGGGTTCACTGATTCTCTGATTCCTGGGAGCATGGCAGCCTGTGTTTACAAAAATGATTGTGTAGTCATGTTTTGTTTTAGTGGTGCTCCATTTTCCTGGGCTCTTGAGGGAGAGGAGAAGTAGTTGCTGAAAAACCCAGGGCGCTCTAGCAACAGTGGCAGCTTCTGTAAACTAAGCAAGAATATTTTTGAGTTGTTTTCTGTATATTCCTATTAAAGCCCTCAGGAGAAAGGTGGTAACAAGGGATCACCAGCACATAGTGAAGGCATGGCCTGGACAATTCTCCCAGACACACTTCTGGCCTCATGTCCAGATGTAAGGTGACAGAGAAGCTGTTATCCAGGCTTCAGAAGTCCCAGTGCCTAGTCATGCTTGTTGTGCTAGGGATTTGCTTTTGCAGGACCCCTTATAGGCCCATATAGTAATCTTAACTTTTTATGCATATACAAGGGCAAATCCTGATCTTGATGACACCAGTGTAAAGCTGAAATCTATTATTATAGTAAATTCAAGGTAAGCTTTAGGCTGTAGTGATGGCAACAGAATCTGACCAAAGATCCTTTTCTGGATGAAAGGAGAAAATATACCCTATGAAGTGGAAGAGGATGAGGAGGGAAAACCTTCTATCCTACAAGTCCCTCAATGTATGGCCTAGAGGGCAGCAGGTCTCTGTGTCACTGCTCCATGCGACAGGGAGTCTGGCCCCATGAGTGGCAGCAGCTCCTGTCATCATGCACGGCTCTGTCTCTTCAGTCTATAGAGTACTGTGCCTAAGGGTTTGTGTGAGCCTGTGGATCATAGACATCAGCATGCACTGAGTCCATCCCCTGAGCATAAATCCTCAAGTCCCTTATGTCTCAGAGTCTGTCTGTGAAAGACTTGAAAGTGAATCTCCTCAGTGGGGTTCTGTCAGAATCCCATGGTTATGGGTGTGCATGAACACACACAATATATGGATTTTTGTGTTTCTGTAAGGGTGGGGTTTTTTTCTGTGGTTCTGTGCTAGTAGATCCAAAAGCAGTATTGAAGATTAATTCCATTTAATTTCAGCTGCAAAGAACATTGCAGTCACAAGAGCTTTGCCATTAATGTTGGAGGACATTAAGTATTTGGGGTTTTTTTTAGTTGCAAGATAATAATGTTCTGGTGTAAATGTTTTATAATTATCTCATGAATTATTCACAGTTAACTTGATGACCTGACATTTTATGGGGGATATGGTCTCAGGAGTGCAAGGAAGGAGGGAAAATTTAAAAATAAATAATTGTGAAGACAGGACCCAACTGCAACAATGAGAAAGCACTGCTTTATTTTCTGTCTGCACTGAAGAGTGGTTTCATTCTTTTATTTACATTTTTGTTGTGATGAGCCAGAGTATGTAAGTGGATGAGGTTATTTTCTGTATACATAGGAGGAAAAGAAATACTGAGAAAGAAATCAAACTCTCTTCACTGTTCTTTAATCTGTATTAAATCAGGTGCTTGAATTATTTCACCTATTGTTCTGGAGCTCAGAGGTTATATTATTCTTGATGTCATTTCCATCTGGTTGAAACCTTAGTAAAGACAAGCAGGGATTTTTCTTCATGTATATTTCTGAGCCTTTATTCTTGCTTCCCCTTTGTTTCCCCTTATTCTTTTTTTCTTTCATCCTTATTCACATTCTTTTTCTGTATTAATTTTCCTTCCCCCTACCTCCCTTTCCTTTTCAGTTCCTGTCTCTTCCTCTGGGCTTGTCTTTTTACCTCTCACTTCTCCCTAGCTCTTTTACCATTTCTCATCTTTCAATGTGTTTTCTTCTGTCTACAAGTCTCTCTTTGCTCTGCCTATTGCTAGCAGGCTCTTACTGCTACTTACTGAAGTCCATGAGCCTTAACCCAAATCAGCTGAAGAAAGAATCAGACCCAAAGAAGAGCTCCTGCAATATAATCAAACATGGTGACAGCTTCTGGAAGAAGAACATTGAAACTCACACTGGACACCCAGTCTGGATGTCTGTCAGGACTTAATGACCAAAATGAACTGGGAAAAAAAGGAGTAACTGCCTTGTCATACCCCAGGGATCAATGGCACAAAATACCCAGAACAAGACTGGAAAATTTTCCACCTTGCCAGATATCCATGACTCTAAATGGAAGAGAGAACATGGCACATTACTCAATCCCAGTCTGAGTAAAGGCTGTCCTTGTACCTAGAGAAATAGCTAATACAGGACTGAGAACTCCAGGGAACTGTTTAGGAGCAACATCTCCTCTGTGGCAGACAACAGCTTGGAACTAGCTCCAAGGTCATCCTTGTATGGGCAGTGGGAAGGGAATTGTGTAATGTTTGGGATGACTTGAGCTAGCTGGCATCCAGGTGCTTAGCTGTGTTGAGGCCTATTGCACTGGAAGTTCCATGAAGAGCTTTCAGGAGGGCAAGAAACTCAGGGGGGCTGCAGAGTCTGGTGACACTTGTAAAGATCAAAGTGGCAATTTGGAGGGTAGCTGGCAAGACACAAGCCATTGTAGAAAGATGAATTCACAGGCAGGAGTTTTTAGAAAATTATTCTGAAAATGAAAGAGTGATTCCACCAACCTGTTTCATTCATCTATTTAAACTTCCCCTATAAAATGAACAGCTGAGGAAAGCCTAAACTTGCACTGATGATTTATCTTCTTTTTGCCAACCTTCTTTTATTTATTAAACTGTTCTGGATACACCTTTCAAAGACTTTTTTGTTGTTGTTGTTTTGTTTTTGGCTCACTGTTCATAATAGCTTCATCAGCCTTGAAATGGGAGCTGCAGGCAGCTTGATAAATGGATTGAAAAGCTGCTTCTGCCAGAATCAAACAAACAAAACTCCCTAAACATCAAAATATCCTAAATATCCATAAACCCTTTTGTTTTAGCATGTCTAAAGCAAGCACTCTTTCCCTCAGAGCATCACTGAAGAGTGATGCATCCAATAACTCTCAGTGTGTCAACAAGGGCATTTCTTTATCCAGTTATGCCCAGGGAAGAAGTTTGTTAAAGGGTCATGAACAGGACTCACCCTGCAGCATTGGAGACCAATGGCAGCTGAGATATGGTAGAGAGAGGTAGACCTCAGTCCTAGCTGAGTACATCTTGACTCCACAATGTGCTGGGTAAATCAATGAAGTCAACAAACCAAGACATATGAAGTTGAGTCCTGCTCACAGATACTAGCAGCTGCCCTGCTTCCATGCAGCTGGTTTTTACCTAGATACTTGCTAAACTTTCCCTTTTCTTCTAATCCTTCTTTAAATATAGACAGCTAAATATATCCATGGTTCAAATCTTTTGTCTTCAGCACACTTACTGAGTTCCAGAGCTCATCCAGCCTGGCAGCAAACTAGGGCTTTAGCTCCTGTGATTTATTGATAGAGGTAAGTGGTTCAGTTCCATCTGTGGAAGTACAAAATGTTCATATAAAAATAAATACCCCAGAAGAAAAGAGGTAATGGACCATCAGTTCAAAAGCTCCCAGACAGGCAGGTGGAGGTGTCTTACATTTCCTGCTGCAGTAAATATCAGAGATGTTTTAGCAAAGGATGGGGTGGGGGGGACAAAACCAAAACAAACCCCTAAGGCAAACAAAAAAGGAATAAATATGTCTGACTTCAAAGAGGAAGAACCAGTGGTGGAACCTGAGGGCAAAACAACAGAAGTTCATGTTCCTGCCCTCACTAATCTTATCTCACCTTTACATGCAAAGCTGGTTAGTATGCAAAGCCAAGATGTCAGTGCCCCTTGGCCTAAGCTCATGGGTACATAACTTGCCAATAGGAATCATCCTGAGAACACTGCACCCCATGCTCCTGATGTGGTTTCCACCCTAGGGCTGCTGCAAAGATGTCTGCTATAAAAATGGGCTCTGCTAAAAGCAAGAGTCTTCTTGTCTCTGTTCCTACCCATTGCTTGCCTGGTTTCTCTCTGTAACAGCACTGGCCTGCCAAGCTCCTGGGCTGGTTAGGGTCATATTTTCCAAGCAATGACTCTTGTGCCATGGCCATAGTGTGGGCTTGTTTCCAAATCATGAAGAGCCAATGTGACTGAGTTACTGCAGTGGCCATACCCTGTCTCTCTTTTGGTTTTTTTTCCCCTTCTTCTCCAGTGTCTCTGAAGAACTGTCTGGCTTCAGAAGGAAGTTTGCTGTTCCTTGAGGCAGAAAGTGAGCATAAGCAGAGAAGGGCAGAGAGATGGAGACTGCCTTTTGCTGAAAAGATGTGGCATGCACGAGGCCAAGCAGGCAGGAATACTAATGAGAAGAAGAGGTGAGAGATCAGAAGGTATCTTGACCCTTAGGATTCTCTGCTTGGTTAAAATGCATAACTGCACTTTGTTTAACACCAAAGGGTAACTAATCATTTACAGGAAAGAAGCCAGTGGTGAGGATCAATATTTCTGTTGCTGTGTTAGAAAAACAGTGGAAAAGGAATGGCTTTTATTTATTGCAGCTAAGCACAAGAAATATATGTTTAGACTTCTTGTAGAAGGGACCAGCAGAGGGTTTGTTGAGTGCTGGCTGTCATTTTAGTCTTGAGCTTCAGTAAATGTGTGTGCATGATGTGCATCCTGCACTTCAGATGTGGCCTGACTGGAGGCAGGGCAGGGGGCAGCTCTGTCATCCTTGATCTAGAAGGAAAAAATGAAGTCAACATGAAGCTACAATAAGGAACAGGTGGCACAGACTGATGTGTGGAACAGTAACCTGAGGAGATCACAATCAAACACCTCAATCTCTGTTTTCTGTGTAGGCCATACTGATGCATATTTTTATACAAATATATAAGTTACCAAGACCTGACTTCTCTTGGTAAAACCAGAGCTGAGTTTACACTAGAACCTGTTTGATCTTGCATAAAAACTTAGATTTTTTTTTTTCTTGCATAGATTATTTTTCTTTATTTTGCATTTCTTTTCTTTAATTTGTATTTTTTTTTCTTTAGGGAGAAATCTGTTTCATCAAAATATTCAGCTGAAGGATTTTGTTTCCCACCAAGTATTTGTTGAGCCCTTCTTGGAGGGTCTCCCAGAAGGAGTAGAGGAGAAAGTGACTCATGGAATGGATTTCAGTGGAGAAAAATCTTAATTAATGGCACTAGCAAGGAATATGGCTCTGGATTAGGTAACTGTAATTGTGCCAATCATATATCATTATCCTGATCTCTCATCCCCAGAGCACAGTCTGTGTATAATTCTCCTGTGAAACAAAGCCAACCCCTGAAACAAGAGCATTTTTCAGGTTAACTTGCAGTCCAAGCCTGACCCACCAGCTATGTGGTGCTACTGCACATGTCGGCTTGGACCTGAGAAGCATCCTGGTTTTCTGTGATCCTGTGCTGTGCTGAGCATAAAGCATGTGAATCTCTCTTGCTGAGCTCATCCAGGAGCAGAACTCTGGATACTGTAAAGCAAGGGAAAAAAGAAAAATAACAGAAAATCTCTAAATCATGAATCAACACTGAGGGAGCTGGAAGAGGTTCTCTCTTGGGGTGTCTTGTGCACCACACACTCAAATTTAGGGTCCAAGGCTGCTGGAAATCACAAGGCACTTGCTGCCTCACCCCACAGGTTTTGATGGCACAAGACTGACCTCCAGTGGGCACTGACTGGGAAATGTGGGGAAGATGTGTACAAATGATCTTTAGGGACCACACGTTCAGATTTCAGGGCAGGGCTCTTTGGCTTCTTCAGGCCTTTCTAGCCTAAAATCAGACCTCAGGATCAGACTTCTGGTGAGCTGATAAAAGCAACATGGTTACACTGAGAGGCATAATTATGTAAATGTCTTAGTGAAGCAAGGAGGAATTACTCTTCCTATAATCTCTCTCCCTAGAGCAGAGAGGGACACAGAAAAGTGATGAACAAGCAAGGGGCAACAGAGAAAGGGAAGGCCCTGAAGCTTTTTGGGCAGAGTTTCATCTTGGATGAGGCTCTGTTCCTCAGAAAGTCCAGGACTAAAAGCAAGGACATGACTGCTGTTCAGCTGGCATGCTCTTCTCACAGGAGCTTGTGTAATTCCCATTAACTGCATGGGTCAGCCACCAGAGCCTCAGGAAGGCTTGTCCTCTAGCTGCACTGCTACCAGTGTTCAAGTTTGTTAACACAAGTATACATGCATGGTTTGCAACTCTAGTTTTGTAGGATGAGGGAACAAACATCCCAATTCAACCTGTGGTTCCACTTTCCATGGTAGAAAAGACCTGGAGAGAAGTATTAATCTAAATGAGGAGGAACCATCTTCACTGGGGCTTGCCTTCCTTCCCTGAGTCCACAGGAGTCATCTTCAAACAGTAAAAATACAGCTCTGGTTCCTCTCATAACAGCTACAAAGCAACCCCTGCCCTTTATGTTGTTGTTGGGAGTTTCCTTCCTCCTCCCTGGTGTTTTTAGAGGCTTCCTAGTATTCCACATGCACTCAACACAAGTCTGTTGGTTGCTGCTGACTGTGTAAGCACAGATCTCTCATTCTTTTCAGGGCAGCATCCTGCTTCTACCAGTGAGGAATCACTGACACCATGACAAAACTTGCTGGATTTAGGACTAAGTGTTGTGACTGGGTAACAGTTACTTGACCTCCATTGGAAGAAAGATGATGTTTCCTCTGTCAGTGGAGAACTTTTATGAAAGGTAAGCCACAACAGTGCAATTTTACCTACTAGAAGGTGAGAAACCCATTAACTGCTAAAGAGAAATCCTGCTCCTTATTTCCCAAGGAAATTTGTTATCATCAGCTAAAGGGAGGGTGAGATATGAGGGGACACCCTGGATCCAGTACAGTTAGTGCATTTTTATCTCAGAGGGAATTTTCAAGGGGAGAGCTAATGTCAGTATATGACTTTTGGGCAATCAAAGCTGCCTTAATCAAAAGAGGTCTTTGGCCTACCAAATCAGGACGTCATCCTGGACTGAGTACATTCAACATTCAGACTCAGTATGATTCAGGTTTAGCTCTGGTTTGCACACAGGGCAGATTCCAGTAGGCATAGGCTTTGAAACTTGGCAGTTTCTATCCATCTGAATATGGTGGAAAGATCACAGTGCCCTTGGCATCTACATTAGAGAAGCATTCACCTGGCAGTTTATAGAGATGTCTGCAGTGGAGCTCAACAGTTATGATGAACTTGAGTAGGCTGCAAAATGGATAGAGGAAATGTCTCACTTAAAAACTACTCAAAGGAACAGCAGAAGCTGTGAGCAACCAGGAGAGGTCTCTGGAGGGAGCAGGACAGACAGAGCTGAGCTGCCTTTCCCAGAGCCTGCTTAGCACAGGACAAGGACCTCATTTATTGTTGGCTGGAAGGATGTTTTACAAGTGCCCCTTCTGGTTTAGAGAGATATGAAAGCTCTCTATAATTAAGTTAATTTGGAGTTGAACATGAGCAAGGATAATGAGCTGGAAATAACAAAAGAGTAAGAAAGAGGGGAAGGAGTTGCTAAGAAACAGATCTGTTGCACCAAAATCCCTCCCCCCCCCTCAGTGAAATAAACCATTTTTAGGATGGCTGAGTGGTGGGGCAGACAGAGCACAGGCATGAAAATGATGATTGGTTCAGCCTGGAGACTGAGAGGAGACCTCTTTGTTGTTTACAGCTTCCTCACAAGTGGAAGTGGAGGGGCAGAAGCTGATCTCTTCTCTCTGGTGACCAGCAACAGGACCTGAGGGAATGGCATGAAGCTGTGCCTGGATAGGTTTAGGTTGGATATTAGGAAAAGCTTCTTTACCCAGAGGATGGTGGAACAGGTTGCCCAGGGAGGTAGTGATGGTGCCAAGCCTGACAGAATTCAAGGAGCATCTGGACAATGCTCTTAGACACATGCTGTGATTTTTGGGTTGTGCTGTACCTAGGCAGGAGTTGGACTCCATGATCTCTGTGGGTCCCTTCCAGGTCAGGACATTCTGTGATCAGGAGCTCAAAAGAATGGAGGAGGATAGCAGTGTTATGAACTGGGGAACTGAGAAAGGCAAAAAGGGAGTGGAAAATGGTGAATGATTTCTTTTGTGGGAGACAGCTATGGCCAGTACAGTTCAGTGGTGATGTAGTGGTTTTGGGATCAGCAAAGTGGTGTCCTGTGCCTGACTTGCCTTCTTGAACCTCTCCAATGCTCTGAGCCTCCACTAAGGAGTGTTCTGGGACTGGCTACCACCATGTCTTGCTTATCAAATATCAGCAAACAGCCCCTCTCAAAGCACAAGGCTTTTACCTTCTTGAGTATTTTGACCCTGTTGAGAATTCTCTCTGGAGTCAAGCACCAGGGTGAAGACTTAAGACTGTTTTTTCAGGGCTTTTAGAAATAATATGAAAAAAATAGCACATCCAAGCCAAAAGAAGGCTAGAAGAGAGGTCTGCAGGAAGGACCAGAATGCATAGTAGTCAGCAAAGCATAAGTAAATAGACAAGTTATGATCAATGAGTTTGTTTGAATTTGACAGAGCTCTCCTGCAAACACAGGGGAGGGAAGGGGGGAGAAACATTCCCTGCCAGTGTGAGCTGTAATAAAGGACCTGCTGTTTTCTGATCCTCACTCTCTGTGAAAATTGAAAAGGTTAGGCAGGTAATTGAAATCGGGACTGGAATACAAATACAGGGAGAAAACTCTACAGCTGGCAAATACACTGGTAGGGAAAAGACTCAATCCTCAGTGGAATTTCTTAGCAGCAAAAAGACAGGAGTGGGTGATGGGAGAGATGATTCTTCCATATACCTGATCCTCATGGGAGGGGAAATAGGGGAAGAAGTGGGTCCTGAGGCAACCAGATTGAGGCTAACACTTATGTGAGTGCTCCTTGCTGGCAATGCAGGAGATATGGAAAATTGGAGTGTGCTAGGGCTGAATCATATATGGCAGCCATTGATGCCTCTTGGGATGGTGTAGTGGGTTTACTGAGAATTGGTAGGTTGCCATGTCAGCCCCAGCTTGGGTACTATTTCTTTGTTATAGGCAGAGAAGGAGAGCTCCATGCAACTCAGGCCCTTGTCTTGGGGCTGAGTGCACAAGCAAACTAGATGTGACTAAACCAACCTCAATTGCCTCTTCATCTTTGTTGTATGCAGGGACACAAACTGATTTGCATTACTTTAGGCTGAGAACCTGGAGATAGATGGTTACTGCAAAGCAGCTGAGGAGCAGTTCCTTGTTACCCCACTGTGTGCTGTATGTGTCTAAATCCCTGTGGAGGGTCCTGTTGTTGCTACTGTAATGTCAGTTTATACGTGTTGCTCTTTCTGTGGTCTGTTTTTCTGCTGGAGCAGGTAACTTGAGCTGGGAGTAAACAGTGGTGCAGGGTTTAAGGGAAGCTGAGGTTTGTGGCAGTAACCCAGTTTGTTCACATGCAAAAACCTCTCTGCATGTAGTATTTCACTAACATCAAGCCAACTAGCAGATAATCCAGTCTGTATGTGGTTAAATAAGCAATAGCTATACCTCCAAGTTCCCATGGTAGTGTTTTATTTCCTTCCTCATGGACAGACTGGGGAGTTTTATTTCCCAATACTGTGATGTGTAGTTTTTTTGCTGCAGTTGCTCAGTGCTGCCCAACCCACCTGCACTGCAGTCAACAGCAGTGTGACAAGACTTCCCTTTGGAGCCTTTCCATTGAGTTTAGGCAGCTATTTAACACATTCTGTGGCAGGGTAGATATCTTTCCTGTCCTCACCAGCTCTTATAGAAGTAAAAGAAAGAAAATTAAGGCTTGCAAACAAATGCTGCAAACCCTACAAGTGGTAGAGCCTTGTTTGAATTTCCCCAGCTTGTAAGAACATGGTCCAGGTGTAGCAGAGGCACAAGCCCCAGGTCAATGAACAAAATGGTAGGTGAGCCCCTGAGGATGCTGTTATCCTAGAGTTTTGTGATGAGTTAGTCATTAGCCATTTCTTTTGATAGTTTGGAGCATGATTTTCCTAGTGAGTCATTTCTAAAGGTGTCTCTTGGGTTCTGAAGGAATGAAACAAATTGGAAGGGACTGCCAATCATATCTGCTCTGCAACAAAGGCCATGTAGCATTTCAAGGTGACCTGTATCTAGCTGCCTAGCTTTGTTTTTCCATTGTAGAAGGTATACATAAAAGCTACCTGTAAAACACCTGAAGGAGATGACTGAATTAGGTCAGATAGATTGATTTTAACATGGTCTTTCACCCCCCCTCCTTTGCCAAGAACAATAATCCAGATTTCCTCTGATGGAGCTCTTCATGTTGTGAACATTTGAGTTTAAGTGTCTTTTGGAAAAGCCACCTCTAGCCAAAAAAACAAACAAAATCCTCTTCCCCTGGGGAGGAACTTTGCTGCATTTCACAACATAGTAGAAGCTAAGGATGAGTGAAAACACAGTATTTGGACTTTCACAATAAAGACTTCTGTATTTCATTCATGAATTAGCTATCCTAGTGGGAAGTAAATCATTCCAACAGCTTCCATACTAAAAGTATCTTTAAAACTTCTTTAAAAATTAAGTGAATTAAGTGAATTTAAGATAATTTGTCTTACAGACACAACTTTTCAGAATTTCACAAAGTCAAGACAGTGCCAGAAAGTCTTCCACTTGTGGTGGTAAATGAGTTCCTGCTTGACTGATTTCCTGCCCTTTCCCCTTATTCCTCCTTAGTTTATTATTGAAAGAAAAAGTCAGATTATTAGTCTGTTTTCATTACTATATTTTTTCCTTACTTTAATATGCATTTGATATGGAAATGCTACAGCTCAGCAATTTGCTACAGATTTGCTAGTTTGTGGAACAAGAAACCTCAGTGGGGAAAAACCTAGCAAGTGTCATAATTGAACAGCCAAGAAAATGAGGCAAATGGTTTTAGGAGAACAGAGAGGGAGAGCAGATGTGGCTGTTACACAGCCTGGGAAGCAGCTTTTCTTCTGCTTTGGGACCTTCCTCTGGCTATGACAACTGTGCTGCCCAGTTTCTGACCTCCTCCCCGGAGCAGCAGTCATGCAGAGCATTTTGATGTAACAAACCACATTACGATCAGTGCTGTGTTTTCATGCATGTATGCCAGCTGAAATAACCTGCATTTCATTTCTAAATACTGTGATTTGTATGTACTAAGTCCTTAGTTTCCCACACTTGATGCTGGCTGAACATCCAGGAAACCTCTGTGCTTTGCTACTCATGTGACATCAGAGGGAGAAACAAGAAGCACAAGAATTGCTGAGGATGGACCAACCATAGGAAGAGACTTTAGCATATTTATTTTTGTGTTACACAGATACAGAAAACCTGATTTGCAGCTGAAGGGTAAGTTTAGTTTTACTGGTAAGCAATGGTTTAAACACTTCAAAACACAGTTGTGTCCTAAAATGCTTCGTATGAACTTAACAGAATTGTTCACTCGCTGTCGTGATGTTTTCTCCAGTACTGAACCTGGCGTTAGATCTGAGTATCACTCACAGGCAATACAAGCAATTCTTCTCTCCTGTCAGTGCTTCATAGCAACACATTTCAAATTGCCCATCTTTTGTTCACAGTTCTGGTGTGTTGCCCCTGCTCTCCATGCTTCCCTCTCACATGCTTACATGTTTCCCAGAGGGAAACAGAAGCAGAGAAATAAATCAATACGCAGTTCTGTCTAGGAAGTCATGCTTGATTTCAAATAAGTATATGTTTGTCTTACTAGATCACTCACTAGAAAGTGAGTTGTTCTCTGTTTTCTTGCAACAGGAGTTTTTCCTCAGCCAGTTGCCAAGATTTTTCAGCACTTGGGTATGAAATGTGTAAATAAGGGAATATAATTGGCTTTCATGACATCTCTATCCATCTTCCCAGTATTGTCATGGAGCCAGCTTCCAAAATTCAGCCAGGTAAATATCAAAGCAGGGTGATAAATCATTCAAGCACTGACCTTTTGGGGAGAAAAGCCTCAGCAGACATTGACTAGTTTTTAGGGACAAAGTGCATTGACTAATTTGTAGGGATCCTGTCTCAGGAATGAGGGAGGACCCCTCTGCTGTCACAAAGAGCTGAAGTCTGAGCTCTCAATCTCAAGCCAGCTCACATTTTTTCTCACTGAATTTATTTTAATTTTAGCAGAATCAGAAGACTTCTGATTCTTCCCCAGTAAACTCTTTCACAGATTTGACTTGGTGCAAGTCCAGATATTTTCCATCTTGCTTTTGAAGTTTGGCTAAAAAAGCTCAGTAAGTTTTGGTTATGAGTGTAATTTCTTTTGACTGATGCTAAATGAAATTTGATAAAAACTTATTTTAGGGCAAAAAACCCTAGAAAAACAAATCAAAACCAAAACCCAAACACCAGTTCAGAACAGGAACTGAGTTTCTAGTCGTGTTCTTCTAACTATTTCTCTTCTAAACTTTCCCCATCCACACACACTTTCTCCTCTCACCACTTCCATTTCCTCACAGGACTGTTTGTCTTCCCTTGGAACAAAAGTCTGGCTAAAGACCACAGAAGATATTGATCCTACACCTTTATATCCCAACCTTGAATGCAGGTCTGTGTGCTCATCTGCAAGTCAAGAGATGCATTTAACAATCCCAAGCTCTGCAGCCAGTTGAAATTCTCCCTTGAAGGGAGGAGAAAAGAGGGGCATTGTTCATGGATGGCTTTCTGTGCATCAGCAGGCTCCTAAATGCATAAGATGCATTCAAAGACCCACAAAGTCTTGCAGAGGAATGTTTCCATCTTATGGTGGATGTGTGAGTATGTCAAACCATTCTGTCTCCTCACTGCTTTGGCTGGGTGTTTAGGACAGTGGAAAAGATTTGTTTTCAGTGGCACCCAGCTGGAGTAAGCAGGATAACTCCCTGAGCAAAGTTAGGGAGCTGGACAAGTGTGGCACAGGGTTGAGGGAGAAGATCCCACAGGGCCTCTGCCCAGGTGGTCCCAGCACAGAGCTACAGGGTAGGAAAGCAGGGACCTGGGCAGCTCTCAGGCAGCAAGGCACAAGAGGTACAGCAAATCTAAAGGGAAAACACTTTAATGTCTGGTGGAGAGAAAAATGACAATATAAAACTGGTTAGAAATGTGAATGTCACTGACAAAACTCGAGTGTCCACTTGGGGGTGGCAAAGTATTTCAGCTGTGTCTTCAGGGATCAGGAATTGCCTTTTCTCTCCAGGGTCTTGTGTGTATCTGTTACCCTCTCTATGTCTTGTTTCTCAAGATTGCAGCTTGTAAAATGGGTCTGACAGAAAACACAAGCTAAAATTGCCCTTGTGCTGCAGAAAAAGACGATTCACCTCCTGCCATGAGCCTCCCAGATCTCACCTTGCCTAGGAGTCCTACAGTGAAAGGCAAAACAGAAGACTTTGGGCCAAACAAGGTAAGAGCTTCTGGCAGAGGGAGTATAACTCATTCCTTCTATGGCAGGAAATGCCATCTGGGTCCACAGTGACCAGGCTGGAATAAGCCTTTATGCATAGAGTGCACCATCTTTCAGGAACTAATGTTCTTATTTGTTCTGATAACTCTGTGTACTCTGAATGGGTAAGTCAGTCCTAGCCCCTTGGTAGCACACAGCAGATGGCTTTCTAGGGCAGTGCATGCTAAGCCTGGGCCCAATGTGGTGGCTAAACCTAGTTCTGCATCATGATGCACAAGGGAGGTATTTCTCTGAAACAAGCAGGCTCTTAAACCTGGGACACAGAGGTTTATAAAATTCTCTGTCATGGAATGGATTCACCCTCTTCTTCCTTTACAAAACTCTGTAGGGGTCTTAACCTTGCAGTTAGTGGAGCTCAGGAACTCATCAGTTTGGATGTAAATGTGCTGTCTTCAGGATCTGTTGCATGACTGGGATATTGGAAAGTTTCCCAGACCTTATATTCTGCTTTGTGGCAAAAACTGAGTCCAGTTTGCAAAATTGCAAAATCACTGCAGACCTCTCTTTTTTTCATTGCTTTTATTTTAGTTTCTTTGATGCTGCAGGTTTATCCTAATTTAATTGTGAATAGTTCCCAGCCTATTTCCTGGTGGTTGTTAACCCCATGCAGGTCTCTGACTTCTGCAACCTACCTGGTATGGGCAGGTGTGAAGTCTGCTGAAGTATGACTCCAGGGCTTCACTGGCAGAAACAACACCTAAGTGTCTGAAGGTCAAGCAACGATAAGCAGCTGTTAAAGCCCAGAGTATGTGGCATAGCTGGGACCTACCACAGGTCAGGCTCAGTTCAGGCAGATGCACAAAAATGAAGCTGTTTGATGCACAAGGTAAGCCTGCAAAGACTGCAGACATTTCACATTCCCTGGGCAGTTATCCCACACTAGCTGCATTTTGAGCAAAGGAGTCATACCAGGAATATCCTCAGAACCAACCATTGGCTATTTCCCAGGTAACACAAATGAATTAGTGGCATGTATCTGCCATTTCAGTACAGTGTAGATATTGTCAGACATAGGATGAGGAGATATGGTAGTAGTAGCATTGAGATTTATTAAAAATAACCCACTAAAGGGTAGGGGTTTTTTGACAAAGTGATTCCAGGCATTGATCACCACCCCCAACCAAATCTTAACCTAGCTCAGAAAGCAAAAGTTTACTTTTCATAACTATTGACTCCCTGGTTCTTCTGGCCCAGAAATAGCTATTGCTGGTGTCAACACTTACCAGCCCACCTTGGAGCTGCTCTTGTTCATTCCTACTTGCTTGTGTTGCCAAGAGAGGCTTGCAGCAGCTACACCTCAAGAAGATGGTAGGGGAGAGGGGTGAGACTGGCTTGCCTAAAGCTAGAAGAGGGCACATGAGGCTTGTGCAGTAAGTTGCCCTATTTCAAGCTAAGTAAACTGATTTTAGGCTAGTGCACAAAAAGCCATTCAGTAAGACTTGGATAAGCTGTGCCTCCTGTGCTGGTGACATCAGGAGCATGTCTCATTTTTGCAAAGCAGCTTTTTGCTGGCATAGCTTTCAGCCAGTACCTTGAGATTTCCAGTCCTCTTATTAGCTTGAGGGTAATACAATGATTTTCAACCACCTGCTAATTACAGTCTCCTCATTCAGTCATTCAACAAAACATGTCTGTGAGCTCTTCTGTTTGAAATCAGTCTTTTAGGAGGGTGTCTCCTCTTTTTGTTTCCTAAAGACTTTAACTCTCTCTCACCTGGATCACAGCATGGAAAGTCACAGACCAGTGGAGAGCTGAGTACTGCTGACAGATGCCCTGTGGGTGCCAGGGAGACTGTCTTCAGCAGAGTCCACAAGATAGTGGTCCTCAACCACTAAGATGCTCTGCTGGGCAGGCACCCTCCTGGTGTGGTGATTAGGAGCCCAGAAGTTGCAGCAAGGAGAGATCACACCAAGGAAAGCCATCCTGAAACGCTGGGACAGCAGATTGTAAATGATGGGGTTCACAGCAGAGCTCAGATAGAAGAAAACACCTAGGAGAACAGGGGTGGGGAAAGGAAATAAGTTTTTTTTGATACAGTCTCAAAAGAGAAAAAAATCTCTTCATTGTCTATACTGTTCTATCAGGCTTGGGTGCAAGGGTGGAGGCAGTGAGAGGCCATCTCTGCCTGCTGCCATCCAGGCAGAGACAGAGACATGTCTCACCAAGGCTAGCACAGACATGCAGCACACAGGGAAAGGAAAGAGGGAGAGAACATTAACTGGAGCTCACTACCTCCAGCTGTTCAGGAACCAGCTCTCTCTTGAGCTGTACTGACCTGCCTCCAGCACTGCCCACATCCCACAGCAAGACTTGCACAGTTGGTGCCTCCATCAAAGCTGTCAGAAGATAACTTCCAGCCAAGAGGAGCTAATTTCTTACAGCACACTAGGACAACTGCACAAGATTGGGTTTGTCTGAGCTGCCTAATAGCCACATTCAGTGTTTTCCCATGGCAGACTGAAAATAAGATTCCTCTTTGAAAAAGCCTTAATTTTTTGGTTGGCAGGGACATAAACATTTGGTAGTATCACCCAGTTCTGAGCAGTCAGTAAGTTTTTTCTCTTGCCCTTTGGTAAGGTTTCCCATTTGCCTCAGAGACACTCTGGAGGATGATGCCTACTGCTATGTATTCATTAAAAGCAGCTGAATGACAACAGAGTTCATTTATGAACATTTCCAAGAACTAAAAGTAGCTGGTAATGATATCTGATTTTTGGCTTTGAAGTAAACCACTGACAATTACTTCTTTTTCCTAGCCCTTTTGCAAGTGGAAGAAGAAACACCACGTGAATGAAGTTGAATTTACCTGAGACCACATGAATTAAGTTGAATATATTAGCCAGAGGCTCAGTCCATTCCACAACAAAGCTGAAGAAGAGTCGATCTACATGGAATGGAGCCCAGCAGACAGCAAAAACCATCACAAGGACAACTACCATGGAGAAAGGGGAGAAGAAAAACAAATCAGTTATGGAAGCGTATGGTTCATTAGCCTGCACAGAGCAGAGAGTTCAGAAAGCTGCATGAAAGTCTAAATATACACATTTTATTCATTGTTTCAGAACTTTTGCCATCCTTTCTGTCTTTTTGCCATTCTCACTGAGTCAGCTAAAAGAACAAATTTTCCACTGATTCCTCTGTTGGATAACTCACTGCATGCACATACAGTGACATTCAGACAGAACAGGCAACAGCCAGGTCATGCTGTGACATGTACAGAGCCCAGTGAAGACACTGCCAGTGAGACATATGGATTCATCTAGGAAGTCCTAATTTTTGTGGGCAGGTCTA
The DNA here is from genome assembly GCA_013399015.1 of Galbula dea. Classification (NCBI taxonomy): domain Eukaryota; kingdom Metazoa; phylum Chordata; class Aves; order Piciformes; family Galbulidae; genus Galbula; species Galbula dea. The sequence continues at coordinate 6,309,268 of VWZX01004555.1, read as the reverse complement.
AGTGGTTAAGTCAGGAGTAGGTGATCTATGTGGCTAAGCAAGACCTTCCTGCTCATGAGCAGAGATCATGGTGTGATGCAAACTAGATGTACATCCTTCTTTAAAAATGTATTAGACTATTTGCACTTTGACAAAGAAAGATCATCCTTAGAGGGCTGCAAGAACCAGGTTTGGAGTGAGGGATGTTAGAGTGAGGCACAGGCAAGCAGGTGCCACATAGGTTTGTTCAGTATCCTCTTTTGCTGAGCAGGAAAATTGTCCTTCTGAGTCTCTCATGCCCTTTTTTCATGCTATTTTTTTTTAACACAGCTACTCATCTCCTAATTCTTGTATCCAGTGAATTTGCTTGATACTCTCAGAACCTGGGTGTCACCCTCTTATTCATGGTAAATAAAATACAGAAGGACTCACTACTTACACAACATCTTGGTGACTGACTTCCTGGATGGTCTCTGAACATTTACAGTCATTTCCTCCACTTCCAAAGATTTGTCTCCTTTCAGCTGGCAAAAGGAGGGAAACCAAAAGACAGCTTAGACATGAGATGAGATCCCCATGAGATACAGCCTGCTTGATAAATTGACACCTGTGGTTTAAGAAGGCGAAATTTGAGGCAGCTCAGGACTCACTGAAAAGAATCTATATTTTAATTTCAATTTTAGTTTAGGCAACCATTGAAGCCCTAGGTTCAAAACAATCTGCAGATTTTGTGCATCTGACACCACATATTTACAGCAAGCACATATTTTGGTTCCCCACTTGTCCTTTCTCAGTGAGCCAGTATTTGGTTCACAGTTTGTGTTCAATTTCAACAGTGTTTTGCTAGGCTTTATTCTCTCTTCTAGCAAAATATTATTTGTTTATTTATTTTCCTAAAAGGGTTCCCCACAATTAAGCACAAACCAATGATCCAAAAAATACCCAGGGAGGCCTCAATGAAACACAGCTGTAACCACTGGGAAAAAAAATCCTGTAGAATTCAAGGGAGTTCATTTCATGCCCTGAGTGTTTGGCTTAATTGATATTCAGTCTATCTAATGAACAAACGTCATCTATGCTCTCTTGCAGGCAGCCAGTGTACATGACTTGCCCAGATTCAGCCACATGCTGCAGGTGAGTTTTTTCTGCAGTAGTTTTTCTCTGGACTTCTGAAAAATGGACATAAAGAATAATAATCTGCCCCTCTCTGAAATGTTTCACCAAGATGCTTACAGCTAGAGCACTGGTGCTTTGGGGATGGTCAGACTAGGTCTAGATAATCAGGATAATTGCTTTGTTTGTAAAGAAAATCATCTATGAGAAGTGCATAACTGGACCCAGCTTCCTGAAGTGGGAAATTCTGATTAGCCACCAGATTTGGAGGGGCTTTTATTCCAGTTGAGAGAAACTGGATATTTTTAATTCCATGGGAAAGAATAGCAGGAATGAGGGAAAAGAGAGGAATCAATCTATATTTGTAAGATCTTGTGCAAACGTGCTAGTTGTACCATTTCCTTTCCCCTTTAACACTGTGATTTGCTTCCTGATTTTTGATTAACAATACTTCTCTGCAAGGATGATCAACTGAGTCCTTCTTTCAATGTTCTATTTATTCATAAAACCTATAAGGGAAACACATGTAAACAGAATTGTATTTGATTATAGAGCAATTCAGCCTCTCTTGTTTTACATGAGTCCCTTTGTAAAATTTAGTCATAGCTGCAGTTACTTAAGGAAGAGACTCAGTTGATTTGAAACACATCTAGTGACAAATGTCTGTTTAGATTGATTAAAATCCCTAGGTTCCCTTCAGTGGTTTTCAGTCTGAGGAGTAATCCATTCCAGGCATGTTCCAGAGCCTCAGAGAATACACTGCTCTGATGCAATAATAATCCAGAGACACATGGATCTTTATTTTTTACCTTCTTCCTGTCATTTTGATGATGCTATAAGGCTCCTCTTTAGCCTCAAGTGGTAATAGATGGAGGTGTAACTAGTAAGTAAAAGTCAGCAGTTCCACTTTAATAGAAAAGTGAGTTATGACAGAGAGGGAGGAAAAGAAAAAGAGAAAACAAATGAGACCATTGCAAAGGCAACTTGAGTTCATGCTAAGAGATTGACAGGGAAGGAACTTCAGCTAGGGTGATGAATCTTTTAAATCACTGTGGTTCAATGAGGCTAGGTAGGAGTGCTTGGAGTGGAATGTTTAGGTTTTTTCCAAGGAATAACATTAAAAAGTAGTAACTCAGCTGCTATATGACCTGTTTGCTGCCTTCTCTCAGCTGTTTAACGTGTCACACATTTCCTTCTGTGTTATATCCTGAGGCTTTCTTGGGCACTGGCATAGTTTGAGGAAGAGACTTAGGTGAAGAAATGCACTGTCCACAAAGTGTGGACTTGGAAAAGCTATGTCTCTGTTGGCTTTGACTGTTGTACAATGTCTGGATCAACTCTGAGCTTTCCCTCTAGTCTATGAGCAACACATGGTATTCAGGAGACTGGGTTGTTGTTGAGGCTTCATAAATTTCATCCTCTGTGAGTAGATAAAAAGTGTCTTCTTTTGAGAAATTACATATATACACCATTCTTCTATCATTTCTGCTGAAAAAATGAAATTATCTTCTGTATTTTAGAGTGTGATGGAGATATACCCAGGATGGATGTTGTTTAAAATTTGGAAACCTAAGTTGGACATATAGAAAAGCAGAGGCACAAACAATGAACTTGGTAGCCCTTAAGCTTGAGCATATCTATGAATATAGACAGAAGTCCTGGGGAAGCTGCCCTTGCCTGGTACTTTGCTTCTCTTCTGTTACCTAGCTGTGCTTCTGGGATGGTAATTGGGAGTATCTGCTGCCACAGGTAGAAGTTATTGATATCTTAAAGACTTCTTTTTATTAGTTTGGGATTTCTCTTTTTGTCACAGTTATATATTCAGCAATTTTTCCTGCTTTCAGGTTGTATTTTGCAAAAATTTTCAGTGAAACTATGTAAAAGCCCCATAAGAGCCACTGGGCAGTGCAGACAGTTTAACCCATTCATTCCTTTGAAGATCTGCTGTGTGCTATGGCTTTCTGGAAGTTAATCCTTGTGTCTTTTCCTGGCTATGGAAAAACTGCTTCTGTATGGTTTTCAAATAACAGCAAATGTCAGCCAGGACAACACAATGATATATACACCAGCAGAGATTTGGTTGAATTTCTTGCACATTATTTGGTAAGTTCATTCCTCTCCACTAGCATATTGCATCCCTTTCTTGCTCTATGATCAGACAAAAGCTTTTTAAACTTTAAGTAATATTCAATGCAATGAGATTTGTATTTTCAAAACATATGGAATGCATGAGAGGAAAAAAAGCCATTGACTTGCTATGATTCACAGTTTTATAATATACTGTGACACTATTTTATCCATGTATTTAGATCATGAAGACTTGGTAAGACTAATCTCACTTTCTAAAGAGAGAATGAATATGAACTCTAATGTAGCCTTAACTGATGGTGAAACTACACCACAGTTACAGAAAGAAGTGATTGCTGAATTTGCTAGCTGCAGCTGTGAGGTAACATTTCAGTTTGTGACAGCTTTTTGAGTTTTAACAACAGAATATTATCACCTTCTCCAGAGAAGGAGAAAAGGAGAGGAATGCACTGGAAACTCCACAGTCACAAGAAGAGGGAAAACAAATAATACATAAGATTCAATCAGTAGCCTGCTCCTTTTTTATTCTGTTCACATTTTTCCTTTTGGTCTATTTTGTTCTAGTCCTTGCTTCAAAGGTGCAGACCTCTGAGAGGCTGGATCACTCTACAGACTTGGATGTTCAGGGAAGATTCGAATGGGAGCACCGGTAATGGTAAGCTACTAAAAAAACTATTGGGGTAAATTATTCCCCATCATAGCTATATTCATTTGAGAATGGCATTACACCTAAGGAGGAGTTGGATCCACTCTTTGCAGAGGTTTGAAATACTCTTCCTTTTTTTTTGAGAGAGAAAAAATGGCCAAGAAAAAGGTGTAACCACTTAAAAGACACATACAGACAAAACCACACAAGAATGAGCTAAGGAAACACCGAGCACACTCAGAGTAGGACTTACTCTTAGCCCCATCAGATAGTACAGCACACTTATCACCCCCATAGGCAGCACATAGAAGAGCAAAGAAGTAATCTGAACAATGCAGTTGTAGATCCACATGGGCATGACTACAGTGCAAGTAGCAGAGCCAGGAACAAGGGTGCCATTGGGAAAATACTGCAGCATGATGCCATGGGTGCCAGTGTTGGGGAGGGCAAAGAGGACAGATAGGACCCAGAGCACCACGATGGTCCTCAGGGCACGCTTGCGAGTGCTCTTCAGCTTGGCACGGAAGGGATGGAGGATGGCGATGTATCTCTCCACACTGACTGTGGTCACGCTGAGGATGGAGGCAAAACACACTGTCTCAAAGAGTGCTGTCTTTAAATAGCAGCCAACAGGCCCAAACAAGAAGGGGTAGTTGCTCCACATCTCATAGACTTCCAGTGGCATCCCAAAAAGCAGCACGAGCAGGTCTGAGACAGCGAGACTGAAGAGATAGTAATTGGTTGGGGTCTTCATGTTCTGGTGCTTGAGGATTACCAGGCAAACTAAGGAGTTACCAACCACCCCGACAACGAAGATCAGGGTGTACACCAAAGCCATGGGCAGGAACAGATGGCTCCGTCTGGGCCCGCATAGGAAGGCTAAGTAATCCTCAGTGCTGTTCAAGTACCTCCTGAAACGTTCTTCTTGTAGAGCAAGGTGATTAAGCCAGGAGATATTACTGATCCAGGCCATTATTGGGTCTGCTGAAAGGTTTCCCAGCTGAGATCTGGTCTTCTTTAAGTGTCCCAGTGCTAGTTTGCTGACTTTTTGCTGAGAGAGGAAGAGAGGGGAGGAGCTGCCTTGCCAGACCTAGATGCACAAAGCCACTGAGAGCTGTGAGTGAGTGTTTGCCTGGCTTCAGTTAAGGTTTTGCTATTGTAACAGCTGTTCCCCCCTGCAAGGAGTCCCTCAGCCAGAAGGCTCCTCCTTCCACACATATTCATTGGCTCGCTAAGTGCATTAGGTTATAGAGTGTGAAAAGAGGTTTTGGCTACTTGTGTCAGCTCCTGTAACAGATGCATTTACAGAATCAGAAATGTGGGATTTAAGAGAGCTGGGAGTCTGAAATGCAGGATGTCATACAAGATGCAAGATGTTTGTATTTGTCAGAGGGTGGGAAACCAGATTAAAAAAAACCCCAAAAACTCAGTTCAAAAAGCTTTTACAAAATGCTATTGATGCTATATCCAGCCATGAGAAATAAGCAAAAAAACATTTTAAAAACCTGGTGTGATGCTGTTTTGCAGATCTCTGCTGATTTCTATTTTCTGTTGTCTACAGCAGTAAATACTTGGAAACAGAATTTGATCAGAAGAAAGCCAAGCTGGGTTTGTAGTAATTCATGTGGAATTAGGCTACTAAAATATTTCAGCCTGTTTCCTTTTGAAGCCCTGACACAGGAGTTTAATTGCTCTTCTTACAGATTTCATTTTCCTGTTATGTTGATATCTGATCCCATATTCTTAGATAGCCTTGCTTTGGGAATCTTTCTGAGGATTGTATTATTCCAAAGAGATACTTATTGCCTCTGGGACTTTTTTTATAAACTATTATTTCTTCTTTAATGACAGTTATTCTGCAAACACACCTTTTAAGACAAAGTGGACCCTGCAAGCACGATGGCTGTGCCAAAACAGATAATTTTGCTCAATATAAATGCTCAATTCCTTACTGAATTTCTCTAAAACAAAACCACTTTGAAGGGCATGGATGTCATATTTTGGAAAAGTTTAGCTGTTTGGAATCAATGAGGTGCAAAAGCTGGGGGCTACTGTAAGGGATTTTGTCAGCTTGATGTGCAGTTTGTCTGCTCAGTACTTCTCACTAGCTCTCACTTTTGAGTACCTACCCAGTCCCCCTCCTCGAAGCCATGTAGACTATTTGCACCCCTTACCTCCTCTGGCAAGGAGCTCCTTGGGTCTACTATCTATGTGTGAAGAACCACCTTCCTTTCTCTCTTAGATCTTTTATCTGAGCCTCCCTGGCTATTAACCTGAGACTGCATCTTTTTAAACATTCAGGAGCAAAAAACCCCAGCTCTTTTGGCTGACATGTCCTCCACAATCCATGACACAAACAAGTTTTCCAACAAAGATGCAAACTACTGAACTATGAGGATTAGAGAAAGTAAAATGATTCCACACAAAACCTGTTTTCTGATAGGAATTGAAGCTGTCTTAGGTCCTGTCTTTCTTACTCTTTCCTCTTTAACTTCTTCTGGTTTAGTAGTGGTCCAATAACCTTGGAAGAAAAAAAAACCACACCAAAACAGAAAACAAAAAACCCATCCCAAAACTTGTAATAAGCACAGACTGCCTCCAAAAATAACTGCTGGAGGTAAAGAACTGAGGCTTGGTCCCACAGAGGCATATTCAACGTGTGGAGCCTGAGGATTGCTCTGCATTCATTTAAGGAAACTGAAAAGGAAGCTTGAGGTCTGTTCAGCTTAAACTCAATCTTACAGAAAAGAAAACCAAAATGAATTGGGTTGCTTACTAAAAACCCAGCAGGTCAGCCATACCTGGAAAGGAGAGGAAAGCCATGGGCTGGAGAAATACCTCAGGTCCCTTAAAAATGTGGATGTGCCAGGCTCACCTGTGTCTACTTCCACTTGTTCTCTCTCCTCAGTCCTTTCTGATTCTGCTGGGCTCAGGTGCTGACAAGCTGTGAGAACAGAAGCACAGAAGATATACAAGTCTATTTGTCTAGCAGGTCACCCCTGGAACCATGTCACTATGACCACAGTTAAGTGAGAGATGGAGAGGGCAAGGTGAGTGGAAAATATATTACAGTTCATTTCTGGAAGCTTTATTCAGTCTTCTTTATCATATCTGCCTCAATAAGGACAGGAAAGTGCATCTAACCAATGGCTAGCTCTGGCTCCCTGTGACTGGAAATCTTTTATTTTTACAACAAAGATAGAAAATAAAAACAGATTTTTCCTTTTGATAGTAATATTGAAGCATTTGGTATTATTTTTCATTATTAAGCTTGTTCCGTTGGTGTAATACACTCAAAGGAGGGTGGTGTGCTGCATGCTGGCCTTAGAATTGTGCAGTCTCATGTAACAGCAATGTAATTAATATTTACATGAATGTAATGTACATCATGTAATGAAGATTGACATAGTGTAATATTTGGCAACATTAACCCAGACAAGGTTTTCTGGCATGGTGTCACTGCCAGTCAGTGTGTGGCTCTGTCTCCTTAGGCTTGGGCTGTGGTCTTATGTTCATGTTATCTCTTGTACCACATTTACATTGTGGAATCTTTCCTTTAGCCAGTTCTTCTTCTGTTCCACTGAGAGCAGCAAAGTGCACATGCAAGAAGGAAATTCAAGTGCTTTCATGTTTCCCAAAGCTCTTGCAAGGGCATCCATTATGTATCTATTAGGTTGGTAATAGTTTCTTATTATAAGGACAATTGGACACATTCATCAAAAGAGACAGAGAACTGTGGAGGTAATCCAGAGTATAGCAGACAGACAAATCCTCCACTGGGCATGCTCACAGAAGAGCTGTGGGCCATTATGATGGTCTGCTCTGAATGCTTCCTCATCTCAGAATATATAACTTTATCCATGCAAAACAAGCTTTTTTGATATTTATATATATGTAGTGAGACAAGGACGTTGCTCATCCAGCTTCATTTGTTCTGGTTGTGGAGCTGGAAGCAATAGGACTGTGCTAATTCCATGGTGTGCCACACTAATTAATCCTGTTGTTTAGCTGAGGAACAATACTGCCCTGATATGCCCACTTGGAATCCAGGACTTGAGCTGATATCTCTGAGCAATCCTGCACAGGATGTTGCTTCAGGTTTGCAAGAAAGTGCTTACTGTACACAGAGCTTTAGAAAGACATCCTGCTTCTTTGGAAGGGCTGGAAGAGTTTTGGGTTAGATATTATTCTTGGCAAGCAAATGCACTGTTTTTTATCTTCAGCATTTAAAACCTGGCCTTTCATTTCTAGTTTCTAATTTCCCTTTGCAGATTCTGTTGTTTTACTGGTTTTACCCTTTCTCCAGTTTGCAGATACTGAATGCAGGTGGAAAATCCTTTAGCTGTTCTGTGTGAGGGGACTGCTATCCAGCCTGCCTGAGCTTACTTCCTTTCATGGAGCCTTTGAGAGCTGTCCATGCAGCCACATTGCTTTCTGAATTGCTGATCCAAACTCACTGTTCTAATCCTTTGAGAACTTAGCAGTATCAAGTATCTGTGTCCCAGAGAAAAGGATGTAAATAAGAGGGTGCAGAGCTGGTAAGCAGAAGCTGGTAAGCCATAGTACACTGAATATGTTAGCACAATTGCTAGAAGAATATAGGCCCACTCCCCTTATAAATTACTGAGCTACAATTATAGGTCATGGACTTGATTTTTTTCCCCTCCTTTGAAAGGCTTGTTTGGTTCACAGTAGCTGGGATGCAAGTCCTTGCTTTTCTAAGTATATTCAGTGTAACATTCAACATGCCATCAAATAGAGAGATACATTTTGTGTATTTTCTCTCCCTCCAGGCTAGAGGAGTAATCTGCAATATAACAGCTGGACCTGCAGTAGCCTTTCATACCTTATTGTAAGTCATTTTGCAATTATCTAGGCTCTTCACAAACAGTTTGTCCATGGCTGTGCATGGTATCTGAAATCACAAGGGTATCAATCAACACACATAAGAAGTGGATTTCATGACCACAGTACAAAATACCAAGGGGGGGGTGGTGCTCCTCTCTGCCTGGAGCAGCTGGCACAGACTATGTAGACACAGGCCACTTCAAGAGTGGAACCTATTTTGCCTAGCTTTAGGCATTAAAACCAGCCAATGAATCTACATAGATTTTTCAGGCAGTTATTTAAGTCAATAATGGGAAAAGGAACCTCCAGAAAACAATTTCTCCTAAACCATGGCATGAGGTAAAAGATTGGAGTAGCTAATTTTTTTCCTAGTGTCTGCAGAGGGAAAGTGGGAAATAAAACTTAACAGCAAGCTTGTTAAACAGCTGAGATTAATTTAGAACCCAGGCTTGTGCAGTCTTATCCACACTTCTCCCAGGAGGAGTCTGGACCAGTTTTTAGAGGGAGCCATGTCCAGGCTTTGTATTTGAGAAGCTCTTGGGACAGCTGAAAATGGCCCAAGAACCAAGCCAGGTGAAGAGAGCATAGTTCAGGGCTAAAAATCTCTCCCTAGTTCCTCTCTTATCCAGCAGAGTGAATGTACCTATTGACAAAGGCTCTCAGTGAAGGATTGCTCTGTTAGTGTTGACTCCAGAAATCAGTGGGAATTCTCTCCTTCCTTTTTAGTAAGTGTTTAGTGTGTTGTTTGAGTGTGTGTCTTCACACTCTGAAGAAGCAGTGGGAGGCAGGTAGGGATGTGGGTCAGGACTGACATGCAGAATAGCAGCAAAAGGAGCTGCAGAAGCTCTGCTAGAGAACATCTTGCCATACTGAACGTGTCCATCCTGACAAAGTGACTTGGGTTTACATGGGGGAAGATGAAAGGATTGTCATGGCAGAAAATGTATTGAAGTCACAAGCATGGTACAGAATGAGTCACACTGTCTGAATCAGGAGGGTTCTAGTACTACAGGGGCTCAGATTTATGCAGGGAGCAGCAGCATTATTCAGCATCTCTCTCTGGCTTCCTGCATCTTAGTACAGTACTGACACTCCACTGTAGTTTCTTCCTCTCCTTGTGGTTTCCATGTTTCTTGGGAGAGCTTAACTCATGTAATTGTCAGACCCAAAAGGCACTTAACTATTTTCCCTGACATGACTCATCAGTATTAATCTATTTGGCTTCTATTCAGCACCTTGGGGTTTGGGCAAGGATTTTTCTCCTTGCCTATACATATCACAGAGTCTGCATTGTGCCTTGACGTGGGTTAGACAGATGCACTGGTGAGAGAGGAGGAAACATACTGACAAGTCTTAGTCTTAACATTTGCTGTTAGCTTTATATACGATATGTGTGGAATTTATATCATTCCATGTGTCCCATTTATTGTTCTCATGACAGATTCAGTTCTCCTATAACAAATTGCTAACTTTTTACTACTTCCAGTAAGTAATACAATGCATCACTGCCTTCTTTTTTTCAATATGTTAAGAGAATCCCTTTTCTGAATGTTTCTTTCTTTAAGGGTTAGTCTGGAGGTAACCTTACTGTAAGAATAATAAAAACTGAGAAGTTTTGCCCCTGTTAGAAAAATATATACACTATTTCCCCCAGAAATGCAGTGATGTGTTTGTACTCTACAAAACAGTTTGTTCAAAGCTGCCTGCAAGTTGGATTACAGTGATCACCTCTCTCTGTGTCACACTGAGAATCAATATTATTTGACTTGGAATTAATGAAACCATCTGTATGAAGAAGGATGTGCACAATTTGGAACATTAATATGCTGGCAGATGATGTTCTCTTCCTGCTCTTTTCTCCATTAGGCTATTCCCAGGAGTCATACCTTGCTTTAGTTGAATGCAGTGAGGGATGGTACTGTTCTTTTGAATGTCTACTGCTGCAAGGTTAGAGAAAGAAAAGTCCAGGTACAACAGTGATGAAAAAGATATATTCCAGAAGGATCATTCACTATACTTTTCAAATAACTTAGGCCTCAAACATGCAAAGAAAACTGGATTAAAAAAATCTTCTTCCAAATTGTAGGTGTCCACTTCAAAAATGTTTCTGTGCTTTGTAGCCCATCCAGAGATGATCCCAGGCAGAACTACAAAAAGAAGGTAAAATAAGCCATGTATGTTCTCTAGAGCTGAGGAGCAGAACATCCCCATGCAATGAGAATAGCTCTCCTGTGCAGGACTGTGTGTGGAATTGGGTGGCCTGAGCTCCCCTGTGACCTGTGGAAAAGCTCTGATAGAGCTCTTTATTCTTCTCCAATGTTAATTGTACAGCAGCTCTACAGGTTTGGCTTAGTCTGTCTTTACTGAGAGACCAGTTTAGCATCCAGACTGATGGACATTTTGGTTAGCCAAGACACCTCCATTATCTTCTCATTTGCAAGCTCTGATCCATAATTAGATCCGAGTTGACCAAGAACTCTATTGATTTGCTCTGATTCTACTAAATGCTAAACCCATCTCTTATCAAGGAAGCTCCAAACACATCCTACAATACCTTTAATGAGACAAATTTCTGCATCAGAGAAATGACTCAGAAACTAGAAGGCTTGATGTTTTACCCATTTTTTCTATTCTACTTAAAGATCAATGGCTAAAGATTAACTGTTTGAAACAAAATCTTAATGATGGATGGCAGGACAAAGGAGAGAAATAAAATGGAGGCCAAGACATAAAAACCTTGAAACAATAACCTGCTAGGAAGATAAACAAAGAAATGCTGGGGACTTGAAGTGGAAAAGGACAAAATGAACTTTAGACAGGGAAATGAGCAGAATACACTAAATTAAAAACATACACATAGGTAAAGCCAGAGATGAAGACGAAAGAAGAGAGAAAGGAAGCAACAAGTAACCTGTAAAGATAGAGGATCACAAGGCTGCTAATGCAGCCTGGGAGGCACCCCTAGAGGTCTTTAGTTCAACCTCCTACTCAGAGCGGGGTCTGCTATAGAGTAAACCAGAGCATGGAGCATGGTTTGACCTCCCTCTAGCTGCTGCAGAGCCTGATATGAGGTCTCTCAAAGCCTTTTCTTTCTCAGCTGAAATCAGATCAGTTCTCTCAACATCTCTTCAGGGAGATCCAGCCCTAGGAAACTTGGTGACCTCTCCAGTTTATTAGTATCGTTCCCACACTGAGGGAACTGGATGCAGTATTCTAGATATGGGCTAATGAGTGCTGATCTGGAGGGTGGGGCAAACACCTCCCCTGGTTATGCTCCTGTTAATACAATCTGCTGCTGCTGCCAGGTAGACAGCTGGCTCCTGCTCAGGTTGCCCAGATGCCTCACCTCACAGACAGCAGCGACACACCCAGGTGACTCACCTCACACACAGCAACACACCCAGATGCCTCACCTCACACACAGCAACACCCCCACATGCCTCCCCTCACAGCAGCAACAACACCCCCAGATGCCTCACCTCACACACAGAAGCCACATGCCCCAATTGAAGTCACAGAGCTGAGATGCAAGTAATTTAACACAAAACAGATCCAAAAAAAGGAAAACATGCAGGTAGGACTTTGTGGGACTTTCATATTTGCTCATAGTTTTATTCTTCCCTGGAACAAAGAAGGTGACTGATCAGGCTGAGAGAGTACTCTATGTGCCTCCAAGCTAACAGGAAACCATAGAATTTGCTCATATTTGTGAAGGTACAAGGTTTAAATGATACCTAATAGTCAGAAAAGAAGATGATGATACACTCTTACTGGCTAGGTGGAAAAAGGCTCAAACCAGAATACAGGGCAATAATCTGTACATCTCTAGTCCCTTCTGAGAAACATTTATTCACAGACCTAAATGAGACTTGCTATGGTGAGTGAATAGCTCTCACTGACTCTGTGCTAAATAGGTACTTTTGAGTTGAAGTGTACCAGCCATGATTTTGTCTTCAAGACATGAGTGTCTAGGCCTATGCATTTTGCCAGAGATTCTTTCAAAAGCATCCTGCAATGCAATGCAGATGGTGCTTCACAGTGTTAAAAATACTGTGCTTGGTGATGGAAAAGCTCAATCTACCCTTGCCTTGCTATAAAACATCCCATGAGCTTTTTCAAGTGCTTTATAGACAGATAGAAATAGCCCAGCCTTTCACAGCAAGATTGTCCCTCTTTCCCAGAGAGGTAGAGAAGTTCTACAAAAATTCTAGTGATTGAAACTTTTTGGCACTTGGCCTTGTGCTCTACCAGCAAGCCACTGGAGGATGTTCATGAAGCATTTTTGACTCATTCCAAAATAAATGCTCTCTTCCCTTCCAGCCTTGTGGGAGCATTGAGCCTTATGTAGATTCTGTTTTGAGAGATGTCATGTCTTCCTCTGACAACAATTACAATAATGTCAAGAGCCCTGGAGTACTTTACAGCCTATTTCAGTCTGTTGGATGGTATTTTGAAAATTTTTAGATTGCTACCAGATTTTGTACACAAAACCTTTTTCTTTAGACCTTATTTGTGTTTACAGTGAAGTGGGTGCTTTTACTAACTGCCCTTGGCATTTCTGAAGTACAGGCCATGGAAGGTGTTGGAAGACTGTGGCTTCACATTAAAAAACAGGCTGAAAACAGGAAAAAAATGTTTCCATGCAACAGCCATGCTGTTGCAAAACAGGAGCTGGTGATTTGTTCTGTTGCAGCTAGTCTTCTGAGATCTGAAGTCAACTGTAAGATGAAAAGTGGGCTCAAAAGACTAGGCTTAAAATTAAATATGCTCTTTAATCCAAAAAGCTCCTTTGAATAGTGCTGCATTTCACTGCAAAGAGTTATTACCATGTAAAGGTACAGGCACTACATCATTCAAATATGTTGTGCCCAAATTTGAAGCTCAAAAAGTGAAGTATCATGGCAGGATGTGAAAGCACCTACTGAAGAGCAGAATTAAAAAAAGAAAAAAACCCAACAAACCCCAAATCCTCCCACAGCCAAAGAACTGAGCAGCTAAATGTGCTTTTGAAGCCACAGTATTTTCTGACAGTACATATGTTAGTTCTGGTGAATAGCTGTTTACTCAGCTGGGGGGAGGGAAGAAAAGTTTCTAACTTTTCTATTTCAATTTCAAAGATTTGCTACTGAGTTCAGATGTGCTTTAGTCTGTGCTGGAACACTCAAGATAAGGAAAAGAGGCACCTCAAAGCAGCTCAGCCAAACGAACTTGCAGTGTTGCAGAGACCACTAAAGACATATTTCCCCTTTCTACCCTTGAACCATAGAACTATCATGGTTGGAAAGGACCTTCAAGATCATCAAGTCCAACTGATAAATGATGGAGAGAAATCCCCAGGTATGGACCATGTGCTGCAGCCCATAAGAGATGTTTCCTTTTCCAGCTTCAGCAGGACTAGAACAAGAGTCGACAAGGCACTGCTCCTTGGTGGATAGCATCAGTCTCACACCTCAGTGAATGCAAGTGCAAATTGCTGATGAACATGTTGCTGTGAGTTACTCTATGTCTGTGTGAAGCTTGAGCAGCATGGGATCAAAGACTGACAACAGTTCATCTATTGTCAATGCAATGAAGATGCTTCTACCTGCCTCGTCTTGCTCTACCTTTCTCTTGCCAAATCTTCCTGGCAGCATAAAAATTCTCTGTGCTCCTGATCCTCAACTTGGGCAATTCATGGTGAACTAAGTGGTCTTGAGTCTTCTGACTCCATCTTAAGCTCACAAATGAATGTATTGAAGTTAAAATAATTAAATTGGCAGGAATTCACTCTAGTTATAAGCTTGTGGTTAGAACAACTTTCTTTTGGGAAGTAATCTTTTGATGAAAACCAAGGAGTTTTGTGCCTCATGAGCTGCTACTGATTTTGATGAAATTACTCCCCTCCAGAAAACTTCTGAAAGTAAAATGTGAACTGCTTTGGGAATGGCAAAATAAAGGTTTTAATATCAAAATATTTTTATGCCTTTTCATTTGTATTAGTTTGAATATTTCTATATTATTTTCAGGTCTGGCATAAATATTACCTGATAGGCTTTGTCAAGAATGTGTCAAGCTCTTTTCTAACCTTTTAAAATAGGTTTTAAGTACAAGCATTACTAAGCAAAGATTAAACTGGGAAAGTAACACTAATTCTTTCAGTGTTTCTTATTTTATCAAGAAGAATGAGGAACACTGAAACTGTTACCCAGAGAATAGCTGGTTTCAATAGCACAACATTAACTATATATTTATTTATTTATTTATTTATTTATTCAATTATTTTACAAAAACTATTGGAATTTTAGGTAGTTTTCACAGAGCAGAAATTTTCAGGATTTCAGCTATTCCCTCTAATTCAGAAAGGAAATAAGTCAATGTTTCAGTGTGTCAATGAAGCCAGAGTTCTGATCATCTCCAGTATTTTCTTTTTCTCAGATTGGTTATGTGCCTCTCTGACCTGCATAGTTCCACAGTCACCTTTGCAAATAGGATCTGGAGACTTTTGGTAGGCAAGATTACATTTCCATACAGAGCAGACAAGCTTTTAAGGGGAACATCATCAGACACTTCATTTTCATGCAAAACAGACAAGCTGTGAGGCAAGGTCTCAATTCTACACAGAGGAGAGGGCAGGAAAAGCAGGGCTTGAGTCAAAGATAACATGTTAAACTGGTAACAAGACAAATTAAGGACATTCTGGACTTCTATATGTGTGCACTTATGTGTGTGTATGCAGAGTCTCTTTACAAAGGGTAGCTATGAAACAGTAGATATGGGGAATTTTCCTTTGCATGTCATTTATTCTAGCTCTAAACATAAAAGGTCTTAAAGAAACAAACAAAAATGTAGATAACCTGACTACTCCAGCAAGAAATATCAGTCTGTATTTAGAAAGAAAACAATATAACTCATGCTTCTCACACTTGTTTTTAAAGCTTTTGTGTTATTCTAAAAAGGTGAAAGTATGGGTGTTGTTTGAAAGCAAATCAATTAGCTTCTTATTTATTGTCTGCATTTCCATTGGGTTTTTAAGAGTCTGAGAAGACATGAAGTTCTCTGAGGGTTTATCTGCCCAGCTTTTGTCAAATACAACTATTCAGTTCTAAGGATTTTGAGAAGCATTTTTAAGCATGGGTTTTGCAGAGCTCAATGTCTACTGCTTAAGATTGTTGTCTTAAACCCATTAAGTGCAGTGAACAAAAACTCAAACCAATACTCCCTAATGCTGCTTGAAAGCAGGTAAGCACAAATACTTTCCCCCTTAATGGAATTTTCCAGCTCAGTGGGATCCTGGCTGAAGATTTTGGAATAAATTTGCAATTTTGTGTAGGTAATAACTGGGGAGAGTGTATCACAGTGTCCCAAAGCAGTGAGAGGGATGGATGCAGATTACATTAAAACTTCATTACAACAGTTATTCAGCTGGTAATTTTTTTCAGTAGAAAGAGAACTCTTCTCAGTAAATGTCAAGTTGTTGAATAAAAACCATTTCATGTAAATGCTCTCATTTAAAACACTTAACAGGCTAAGATTTCTGTTTCTAAGAAACTCCCTGAAAGACTTCCTCTCCTTTCCAAGAAGAGACAACAGCCCAATGCTCTGGTAGGACCTCAGCCTGTGTGATCTCAGGTTCAACTCCCCATTCCTACACATTCTCTGAAAGAAGCCCAAAGTAGCCAAAAATCTGACACTTAAAATCTTTCTGTGGTGAACAGATTCAGATGTTTGAGCTGGAGCAGTCAGAGCTGGGGTTTGAGCCTCACCTGAATTCAACATCATGCCGAGTGAGCTCCTACTCATACTCATATATGGTCTGGGATTCCCCAAGGTAGCATCCATAGCCTTTAACTAAAATCTGAGCTCCATTATTAGTGTGGCAAAGGAGGCATTCTTCTTAAGATCAGAAATTTCTTCCAGAAGGCAGCTGAGATTCAGTGAAGTCCTGCTGAGGAAAAGCAGCCACCAAGCACAAGCAAAGACAGAAAACAGAGAGAGCTTCCAATTCTTTCTAAGGGAAAGTATTTTCCACCTTTTTTTTCCCTTATATGACAAACAAAAGCCATTAAAAATGACAGATGAAATGTGAAAACTACTGTGACTTGCCTAGGGCTGGAAAATAGGTCAGTAATTCAACCTGTACAAGAATACAGTATTTATGGTTCCTAGCTACCTCTTTGCCTCCCTAGATTGTGTTGTTTCCCTTGCACACTGAAAATACCAGGCAGTATGAAGAGGAACTTTTAAGAACCACATGTGATTACATAAGGGCAAAAATGAGATTGTTTGGAATAATTTTGAAATGACTAACTAAGCTATAGATAAAAATTATCTCCTCATTCTGTTGATAGAGTGTGATAGTTCACAAGTGTACCTTCAGCAACAAAACCACTGCAGCTTGAAAAGGGAAAATGGAAACATTTTTGCAAAGCCAAAGTTAAGCAGTTCAAAGCAGAATAATGTAATAAAAAAGCAGTGTCATATAATTTACAGTTGATTCACACACAAACCAAAGTGCTGCATGCATTTTCCCCCCCCCCCCCATTCCTTTAACCAAAGTTCTATTAATTTTTCNGTGGAAGAAGAGAGATAATTTGAAAATGAGTTCTAGTTAAACTACCTAAACTAAAGCATCAGACATCAGAAAGTTCTGACAGAAGAGGAGGAGGCAATCAGTTAGGAAAAAAGATTAAAATCTTAGCTTTACAGTAGTTGAAACAAGCAATATCAGTCTACTAAGGATGCTAGTTGAGATGTAGAGGTTAAGGCAAAAGAAACTCCTGCTTTTGTTGAAGACAACACTAACTGGGGTTTTCAGTAGCCATAAATAACCAGAAATATCACAGGAAACTGCCCTCCTCATGGAGCCATAGTCTGCAAAAAGAATGTTGTCACATCTTTCTTCCAGCCTTCTGTTCATCTTCTAGGCACCTCTTGCATCATTAGGCTACCTAAGTAAGCCTACTACTTATCTTTTCCTTCTTCCTCTCAAGGTTTCCCTTTGCTTCCATTCTTTCACTCTCTGGACCAAAGCAGAAATCTTAGTAACATCTTAGCAACATAAGGGGCATCCACCCTCCCATGTCTTAGTGCAGTATACCCAGCAGCATGGCAGGATGGAGAGGAACTATATAGAAAGATCTTCCTGCGCTGCAGGGAGATGAGGATGTCTGGGTCTCAGCTGCACTGCTGTACCACTGCAGTCCTTGGCCAGTGTTCCAGTTGCTGAAATGTGCAGCAGTGAAGCATCTCACCACTCTGAAGTTTTCTATTCCTAGGTAACTTTTCCCTGGCTGCCTGCTTAACTTGTGCACAGCCTCTGACTCAGGTGTTGCTGGGAGTCCAATAACATCTTCCACACAGAGTGTGCTGAGCCCAGTTGCTACACTACCATCATTATCCATATCCAGCTCCTGCTAGCTTAGCCTGATGTGTGTGTGAAAACATGTTATAAACCCAGGGGGGTTAGAATTAACAATGTATGTGTTATGATACACTGTGAGACCAAGAAAGTGGAGCTAAAGGACTAAAGATGCTGATCCATCATTACAAAATAACCAAGATAACAGTCCAATCCTTCTTCCCCCAGAGCTGACCTTCTCATCTGAGCATTCATCTCTTCCTTATTTTTTGCAGATGTCTTCCATGATTTAGTATCTTTAGCAGAAGAATACATGTACTGTTTATTATTGATGTGCCTTGGAGATGCAGATCAGCATGCCCAGAGCAGAAGTAGTTTGTTTACCACTTAATGGCAAAGTGGTTGAATTTTAAAAAGGGCACTGATGTTATTATTTAAAGACAAGCAAAAGGCAGGCAGCAGAGAGAAACAACCTCCTTGAAATTCCACACTGTCTACAAGCTAGTAATAATCTTCTGCCATGGTAGAGAAATAGAGGTAATTAATGCCTTTAAACTCCAGTTAAAAACAGCATCCTTCTTTTTTTTCCCCCCTCCCCTCACTCTTCCCATAGTTTAATACCACAAGGCAATATCTAAGCAGAGAGAATGACAAGTCCTGGGACAATTCCCAGGAAAGGTGGTGGTATTGCTGAGATGNAAAGGCAGGCAGCAGAGAGAAACAACCTCCTTGAAATTCCACACTGTCTACAAGCTAGTAATAATCTTCTGCCATGGTAGAGAAATAGAGGTAATTAATGCCTTTAAACTCCAGTTAAAAACAGCATCCTTCTTTTTTTTCCCCCCTCCCCTCACTCTTCCCATAGTTTAATACCACAAGGCAATATCTAAGCAGAGAGAATGACAAGTCCTGGGACAATTCCCAGGAAAGGTGGTGGTATTGCTGAGATGAAGTTATGAAGAGGCAGAACAATTGTCTGTAATAGCAAAATGCCAATCTACCCTGAGTTCACATTGGCTAATTTAGTGGTTCCTCAGCTTTGTGTAAGGAAAGAATCTGAATGTTTTTGGGGGAAAAAACAATCATGCAGCACATACAGAGGTGAGGAAATGTGAGAGCTTTTTGGATATTAAATCTTTGCAAACACTTTGCCTGCAAAATCTATTAGTTTTTAATTTCAGAAAATACTCTTAGGAACAGTGCCTCAATTTCATATAATCCTATAAATAAGGACTGTTACTGTTCAGTGAATTTCTCCCTCTGGTGGAGGTAATGTGATAAACAAAAGATAATATTTCTATCAGAAGATAATCTTTCTGTAGCCATAAAACCTGGAAAATCCCATTGCTCAGGCTTGTGTTTCCCTGAATGAGCTAATGGAGGCTTCAAAACTCAGGGTCAGAAGCTCCACAGCCTCTGTGAGAATAAACATTGCAAATACTTGCTTTCCTAAGGATCTTCAAGGATGTAGGTCTGACTTCTCACCCTCATTGCCAACAAAAACAAACAAACCACCCCCCCC
>VWZX01004555.1:6249118-6289712 GCA_013399015.1 Galbula dea | reverse complement strand
CCAAAAAAAAAAAACCAACAACCCACCAAACAAAAAATTAAAAGATCCTTCTTTTCAGGGATATCACAATTTCTCTTTCAACAAATTTTCTTTACTTTTGTCTGAACAAAGTGGTATTTTCATAGAATCACAGAATGGTTTGGGTTGGAAGGAACATTTAAAGGCCATTTAGTCCAACCACCCCCTGCAGTCAGCAGGGACATCTTCAACGACATCAGGTTGCTCAGAGCCCCAAACAACCTGACCTGGAATATTTCCAGGGATGGGACTTCTACCACCTCTCTGGGCAACCTCTGCTCATTGTAAAATTTTACTTATGTAAAAAATTAGATAATCTAAGTTCTGGGGCACAACTCCAATTCAACCACCTTGTGACCATTTAAACTGCAAGAAGGAGCAATGCATGGACTGATGATAATCTGAATAGGGTAGCACAAAGGCAACCATGCCTAGAAGCCCACTGGGAACCACCTGTTTCTTCAGGGCCACTTTCTTTTACATGGAGCTAGAGTGCCTGCTCCACTACATTTTGTGGGATGTGTTTCAAACTTGTCCACTGGCTGGCAGGATCCCTAACTGGGTGTTGAGGCCTTTAGCAGGCAGCTCATCAGCCAGTATATTTTAAAAATAGGACCATTTTGCAGGAGGCATTTGTGAAATAGCACATTTGTGCAATCAAAAGGAAATGGGACTCATTTCAAACATCTCCATGATTCTCAGTCCAGCACTCATCAGCATAGTATCACAGCAACTTGCAGCCTCTGAAGCTGCTAGGAAAGCATTTGGGTTTGCCTGGTGAGGCATGCCAAAGGATGTGCTACAGCAGCTCAGATGCCTTTGGCTACCTCCATGTATCTGCATGTGCCCCCATGTTGGTATTTTGCATGACTGAAGGTTTTCCTGCAGGTGAACAAGATAGAGCAACCTCCCAGCACATGCTGCTGGTGGAGGATTCATTTTGCTTGTTATAACTGTCTCTCAGAAGCAAGGGGAAAGCTGTCCCTAAGTGACATGTCCAGTACATATCCCTATAAAGAGCAGGACTTTGGAAGGAATTTCTTGACCAATGTAAAATGGCTTTTTATATAAAGTCTCCCAAAAGATTATTCCTGATTACCAGTTGGCATTGTGAATATTATTTAACTCCTGCCCCCAAAATTACACCTAACCATAGAGACAAGGAGAAGGGAAAAGAAGCCAAACAAAGATTGCAATCTGGTAAGAAAAGTATTCTAGCAATTTTTAGAATTGGCATTAGAAAAGACAGAAAATAAGGATGTTAATTACACCCTCTGGCCATCTTTGAATCTTCAGTCTAGGTGAGTCTAATCAACTCTCACAACATTCCTAAAATCTCTGGGAATGATTTTCAGCCTTGTAAAATCACCCTGTGAGAACAGCACCACAAACAGGCTCCCAGAAGAACAATTTGTTTCCATAGAGGGCCAGAGGACAGGGAAATGTCATGAAAAGAGATGAAGACAGGGCCACCCCAACCCTAACAGGCAGATAATTCTCCTAAATTGGCTTTTTGTGCCAAACAATAACTTCAGAGGCTATTTAAATTTGACAGTATTGATCTGGCCAGTGTTAATATCCCAGATCCCTTCCTCAGTTCCATATTGCTTGACAGCTCAGTGGCTCCAAGTCATTTCTCAGCAAATGACTGCACCATTGCAGCAAGGAAAAAAATATTGAATTATTCATGAATTTGTTTATCTCAGAGTGCCTGGGAGATTGTCCTGTCACCCATGGCTTTCCTTTCACCAACATGCCTCTTCCCCAGTGGCAGGTTTAATAGCCCAGTCCCTGCCATGGCAAGTTTGGGGATGTTTTCACAGTTTACCAGTAAACCTTGTGAGTGGAGTGTACCTTCATGGGTAAGGGAAGGTATAGAGGGTTTGCTTCAAGGTTCAACCACTCCTTCCCAACTGGGCAGGCACAGGGCAGCCTCCCATAAAAAGGACCAAGGGTCTTTCACCTTCAAGTGGCATCCAATAATTACTGGAGGGAGAAGAGATTTTTAAATAGGGTTTTTGAAGCTATTTTCTTCCTGATTCAACAGGCACAGGATTTCATATGCACTTCATGAGACATCTGTAGATTTATTCACTGAGATTGGTTGCTCTGAAGTGATTGAACAATCAGATTATCTTAACATGACAACCAGAGGCTCTTCTAATGAATTTGTATCCAACAGGCCACAGAAAATCAAGACTTTCCTAGGAATATTTATTTCACTTCATTTGAATTGTTTTAGTGCATTTCCATGGTTGTTCATTCCACTTAGACTCACTCTATTGGCAGGGTGTTAAGTTCCTTTCAAATACAGTTTTTAACCTTTTTGGGGTAGGTTTAAATTGTCCCATTTAAAGAAAACCTGCATTGACCTTCTCCTTCTGTAGTGGCAGTTAGAATCATTCAGTTCATTGCTTTGATTGTGAAAGCTGGCCTGGATAAGTTAGAGTTCAGGTTACAAAGGGAATGGGTTGTACAATAATTCAAGCACAGAATGACACAAACAGCATGCTCTGCAAAATGCCTTTTAGTTGTGATGCTTTTATTGCATGCATAGACTTAAAATACTTAAATATAGCAAGACTTAGCTGCTATCTCTGAACTAGAGGTGGGTGGGAAGGAGGTAATTCATCTCACACATAAGTAATGTTTGCCTAATACTTATTTCCTAGATATTTCTCAGCTTTCAGGTCTATTCCTATTCCACAGTGAAGTTAGAAGACAAAACTAAGGTCAAACTGAATTCTATAGCAGAAGTACATACTTTCTGGGAAATGCAGGTTTGATTCCTTCTTTGTTATTTAATCCAGTGCCAAAAAGGTGCCACACACACACAACACATTCTGGTGCAAAAAGTGACACATCTGACAAATGGTCAAGATCTGGGCAGCCTTAAAGGACTGGATAGCACCAACCCTCACAAGCTGTTGCCTGTGGTCATGCTCAGACAACAGGACACATGAGCAGGGAAGCTCTAATGCCAAGTATCAGTTAAATAATAGAGGGAAATTAGAAGGTGGACAATAATTTCAGCTGACTACATAATTCACTTGCTCCTCCAGGGTATGTAGTCTACTGCTCTTCCCTCTGAGAGCAAGAGAAAAATGTGTAAATGAAAAAAACTTCCAGCTGAAGTGAATCTGCATCAGTAGCTCCTCTGCTGTGGGAAGGTAGGAGGGAGGTGGCAGTTCACCTGAGGGATCCTGCACTACTACAGCAACTGCCAGCTTTGCTCTGTGGATAAACAGAGATCAGAAATGAAGGGCATCATTCTGATAGCTTTCAGAAAAGCTAATTTCCTAGAAAAATGCCAATCATCTTGTTGCCTTGGTGAATTGTCTAGTGTATTAAATTTCATAAATCTTTTATCATTTTGAATCTTTGCAATTTGCTGCTTGCTCAGCCACCTAGCAGAGAGATTTAGTTCCTCTGAACATTTTTCAAAGCCTCTGCTACAGATTGTGCTGGGTCTGTTTTGCACTGAAACACAATTACATATGGTCACAAGCCTCCTGCAGAAGGCTGGGATTCATCTGTGTTACTAGATCTCAAGAGAGGAATTTGGGTGAGGGCTCAGTAATAGCATAGACCTGTTAAGCCAAAAGCAATAAAAGCATTCCATTACCAAAGGCAGGTAGGAAGCACTGTATAAAATGATGCATAGAGATAAAGCTGTCCAGAAAAAAAAGAAAAGCAAAATATTTGCCTACTTAGAGTGACATTAGTAACATAAATAGTTCAGTTGATAGATTGGCAGGTCCTTCACTGGCTTCCTTCAACAGTCCTCATGCATCCCTTTACCCTTGTTCTCTCAGAAGGCATCCACGCCTTGCAAGATTCTTTTATCTTCCAACTTGGGTATACCTCTAGACACCTGTTTCAGGACAGCAGTCCTCCAAGGGCTTGACTTAGCTCAGCTCAGCCTAAATTTACTTGTATCCTGCAACAGACAGCCTCAAAATATGGCATAGTCTCTCCCTAGAGCATAACCAGGAGTAGCTATCAAGAATAACTAGACCATTTAATTATTCTTCAAATCCTCCAATGCTGAAGAATCCCAAAAGTCCCTTGACAGTGTCTAAAGCTTGACTTTCCTTAGACAGGCTTCTTTTTCTTAATGTCTCAATTAAATCTCTTTGGCTTCATATTAAGACTCACATTTGTGAATGTGGTGAAGTACAGATCACTGCACATGTACAAAAAACCCACCACCTTGCAAGGAGTCAGAAGCTAGTCAGACCTTCCCTATCACTTGCCTTTTGCAGAAAAAACAAATTAATTTCTTTCAACTTCACATTGTAGACTGTCATTCCCAAAACTCTTATCATTTTCATTTTCATGGCCTTTAGCTCTTAATAGCTCTTCTGTAATTATTGCAATTTAGAAACTGCTCCCTGGTAATCACCCCCTGATGCACTAATAGAGGGCAGTTTATATGCAATCTCAATTCAAATGTTAATAATATTTCAGAAGACCTTCTGTGGACAGCAATATTACAGCAGAAAACATGGTCATTTCAGTCAGGGATAGTTTTTTTTTTAAACAGCTTATGCATCTACTTTCATATCTAAATCCTAACTATGGCATGGTATGAACTGGGTATGCTATGTAGGTAACAAGAGATTCCAAGCTTAACAGAGACTCTCTGAAACAGAAAAGATCCGGGAAAAGCACAGATTTGATCTCCTTGTGCTGAAATAACAATTTTGCCAAATAATGAATTTATCTTGAAACTTATAGATTGCTGGAAAGTCTGAAAAGTGTTGGCTATGTTCCAGTTTTCATCTGTGATGGAAATGAATAAAGATATTCTTTCAGGCTCTGTACCCAGGCATTACACTCTGGAGAAGTAAGAACAATCTCCAAATATCTGGGGCCCTAATGAAAGCACTGGCTAAGTTTTCTGCTCTTTTATAAACCTTTGTTCCCAAGAGCCTGCCCAACTTCCAGAATAAATTAAAAAACTGCTTAACAATTTGAGAACAAAAAATCACATAAACAAACATGCAAAACCCCAAAACCAAACAGAAAAGCTGAGGAACACCACCAGCCAGCTTCAGAGCTGAAAACATTTGCAGGTTCCTAGAGAGGTTTAATGTCAAAATCTTCAGGCAAGACATCTGGAGCTGCGCTGCCTCAGGCTTGGGGTGCACTTCCCATGTATCAAGTCTCCCTGAGAACTGAAGTTCTCCAGGACAAATAGCAGAGAAAAAAATATATGTGAGTGTTCCCTGACGGTCTTCAGATGAAACTAAAATGTGCCAAAAGTTGAAGTTAAGTTCATTATTTTAAAAGCAAAATCAAAGCTTAAAGCTGGCAAAGCCTACAGAAAGAGAAAGTTCAGGCAATGACTTACCCTAAGGTGCAGGAGGTCAGGGGCCAGCACAGAAACACCACACTGGGGCTGAAGTTACATTGGAGAGAGCCTTAGGCAAGTGAAGGAGAAATTAAGTGTTAATGAGCTGATTGCTCTGAGTCACTCCTGTTCAGAGACTGTAAATCTGGCCAGCTGAGGTCTCCCAGGTGCTCACAGGGATTGCTCACAATGGGGGAGAAAGAGTAAGATGGAGATGAACATGGCTGGAACAGGTTTCAGAGTCCCCTTTCCATCCTGGGAGGCACTGTGTGGTTTAAAAGGCATTGAACCTATTGTAAGCAAGGAAATTGTATTTAAAACAAAAAGTGAAATATTTCAGGCAGAGATTTATTTGGGAATGCATCTGTTAATTGTGTAACTACTGTGAAATGGATGTTTCCAGAGGAGACAGAGCCCTACAGCCAGCACAATGAGTCTGTTTGCAGTGCAATAGTGTTTTAAGGAAATATTAGCTGGGCTGCTGCTGTGAACTTCAGACTTTTCTATCAGCAAATTGCTTTCTCCCAGTGCTTTGCTGTTGAGTCAGATTGTGGTGCTGAATCCAAAGAAAATGATCCTGGCACTACAAGTATGAATTGAAATGTGAGGCTTCTACTCTCACTGATTTCTTGCTTGATCTGTGGTACTTCTGACAGAACAAAACCATGTGGTGCCTCACAGTGGGTACAAAGTAAGCAGAGTTTCTTTCCCAAGAGCAATGCACCCAGACTTACCTATGCACCTTAGGGCAGGTTATTTTCTATATTGTTAATAGACATTGCTTTATCACAAAGATGCATATGTACCATTACAGCTACCTCATACACTGTGTCTTGCTGGAAGTGGAATTGCATTAAGCTGGCTTCTCTTCCCATCATTATTGGACATGTAAACTGACAAACAATTTTCTAGGGATCATTGCTTTAAAAGTTGGTGCAAGCATGATTTTGTCTGATCCAAACAGAAAGATATATTTCTTTCTCACTAGAAACAACAACAAATAAGTTTTTTACTTACTTACTATTTTCTAATTTTAGAGACGTAGAAAATAAACAGTGAGACCTAAAAGATAGACATCAGCTCCATCTCAAACCCAGCAGAAGCAGCTCTTTTTTTTTTCTTCAAGTCAATAGCTCAACACAGAGGATGTTTTCTCAGCCTGGTTCCATTCCCATATCTTCCTGAGACAGCCTGTGAAATATTCCTTAATGAGCCTTTTACAGCTCAACCCAATAACAACCTTCAATTTTCCATAGATTATTGCAACATTATTTAGAGCAGGAGCAGGTGCTCCCAGCAACATCTCCCCCTTGAGCAGATGTCTTCTTCCTTTGACAACAAGACAAAAACACTTTTAAAAGGAAAAAAATATCCATCCTTTAAGGAATAATCTAGAGAGCAACCCATGTTTCTCGGATCATCAAAATGGGTAGAAGAATCTCAGTTTGTCACAAAACAAAATGAAAAATTTCACATTTTCTTTTCCTTTCCAGACAGAAATAAAGAAGACTTTGGGGTGATAGAGGTGAACTTCTTGACAGCTCTAGTTCACTTTCAGGGATGAGGTAATAATGGACCCATTCCTGAGTGTCTAAAGCCACGTCCTGTTCCCTTTCCTCACCTCATTATGGCATCTGTATAGAAGGTTCAGCTGTTTTTTCAGATCATTTGATCAGGTTGTTGTTCTTCTGCTCTTCTAAAGCTGAGGTGCTGCTTCATGGTCACTCCAGGCCTGAATGCAGTCAGATTCTTCCCCTGTTCAGGAAGCTTCTAGGCTTTTTACCTTATTTATTGGATAAAGATTAGACCTTTGGCCTTAAAATGAACTTTTCCTAGCTCAGGTCTTTCTTAGCTAGACAATATCAACACACAGTGAAAGCTGTATTAGCAGCAATGTGCACTGTATTTCTTAGAAGAAATACCATCATTTTAAAGTTTTCCCTAAAGGCACAAAAGTTGTTAGTGGAGAAATATTTTAAATATACACTCCTAGGAAAATGGCAATTATTCAATGTCTTCATAAGTCAGAAACCCAGGACAGAAGTGGAGTCATTCACAACTTCTCAGCAAACCTCCCACCTACACCTTAGGACTGTGAATTAGTTTCAGATTGCTGCTCAATGTGAGAATACAGTTAGGAAGAGTGATGCAGAAAGGGATGGAGGCTGGTGCCCAGTCTTTGTGCAGAGAAGTGTTGAGTTCAGGTATCACATTCACAAAGCAGCTGAAACAATTCTCCATTTTCCACAAAACCTGATTTAGCTGTTTGCAGAGGGTGATTGGCCACACCAGGTAGCTCAGCTGCTCTAGCTTGGCTCAACATAAGCTCCAAAAAGTGTAAATAAATTCAACCCACAGAGGAGAAAATGATTATCTGGGCTGGCTGGGACTACTTCTGCCTTTTCTTCCTCCTCAAGCAGTCTAGTGTGTTATCTGTGTTTCCTGATTGTTTCTCACCACACTTGCTAAAACTTTTGACTCCTACTCACTTCTTTATGGGCATTATTTGAAAAGTAGTAGAATGGCTTATTAAAAATGTGTTGGAAGCAAGTGTCTCTCTGGAAGGCTGAGAACAGCAAGGCTGTTGTGCAATGGCAGCACCAGGGAGCAGATGGTGACATTGATGCTAGTTGCTGAGAGGGATGAAGCTCTCAGTAACTGATGTCTGCAGAGACGAGTGGGTTTACACACAAAAAACCCCACCAAAAAAAATCCATATACAATCTGTCACCCTTCTGCATATTAATTTAATTCTATGCAATACCCATCCCCTTTCCCTTAGCTTCCAGAATCTTTCCCCCCAGAAAAAAACCAAACCAAACCAAACCAATAAACCAACTGTATGAATCTATATGTCATTTGTATCTGCATGCATCTGGCTGGTCAGAGAAAACAAGCTAAAAGCACAGCACAAAGTGTTTCAGTAACATTGACCTAAGTGGTGCACAGATGCCAGGGGTTCTGATTTAGGAAGGACACTGAAGTCCTTTCTGCCCTAAAACAGTGTCAGAAACTGCAACCCTCTCTAGAGGGAGGTGGGAGCTGGTACTGCAGCCTGCTGAGCCACATGTGCAGAGGGGATACACATCTGTCTCTGCCATGTCTTCTAGAGAGGTGTAACCTCTGGCAGGAGAAGCAGGTGAGAAAGCTGCTGTAGGATGACAGGGCTGAGCTGCCAGAGCCTTAATCCTGGTCTTGCTCTATTTGCACCTCAGGAAATGAAATGCCACACATGAGAAACTACCTGCAAGACAAATGGGATCAGATCAACACTCATAGCTTATGATGTTGAAGCAAAATACTGTGACATTTGCCAGTGAAACATCCTAGTGCACTGCTTTCTGACCAGCAGACAGCTAGGAGAGCTGGGTTATGGCATCTGCTGCATGATGGTGCACGATGTTCACAGGTTTAGGATGTTAAGCCATGAAATACATGAGTTCAGATCCTGATACCTCAAAGGCAAGAAACAACTACAAATAAGCAAGAGCAAACATTGAAGATTATAAAGACCTTGTGATACTGAGCAGAAAACCCACAGTGCATCCAGAGTAGCCAGGCTTTTCAGCAGAGACAGAGGTGCTTTCAGTGCCAGTAATGAGAAGAAACAGTAGGTTAAGGAGTACAAAGATATTAAGAAATTATTTCTGATGTGTGAGTCAACAAGGCAAAGAGTATCAACCATGTATGACCCTCATGGGCTGACTCTGGGCTTCATCTCTGGGGGCAAGAATAAGAAAGCACATAATTGTTTGTCCCAGCAGGAAAGCAAAGGAAAAAAGAGCTGTAGTAGCAGCAGAGCCATAGGGGTCCCAAATGTATGAACTACTGTGCATATACCTTCTCTGGGGGGAGCCTGAGCAATCCTGGAGCATAAAAAGCAGCAGCTGTTTGTATCCTTGTTCTGCTCTGGATGAGGGAGAAGTGTTTCTTATTCCTAGGAGAAATGTCAAAATGTGTACATAGCCCATATTTTTCCCAGAAGTTTCCTAAGTTTTAGTAGGCTACAGGGGACAAACAAACAAAACAACTCAATCAAACCAACACAGTTTGAAATGAAAGAATAATTTTTGTAGAAAAACAAAAGCCAGTTAACCAGTGAAGTTCCAAACCAGAAACCTGTGTGCATCCAGTGAGAAGATATGGCAGTGAAATTTTGTTGAATTCAAATCAAAACAATACTCAGTTTTAACCATTAAAAATGTTGGTCTTGCACGTGCTGAGTATCAGACAGAAACCCAGCCCAGACAGCTGGATCCTGACTTTATGACTGAGACATCTATAGACTGAACTCAGCAGTTCTCTGCTATTTTCCCCAAGAAACAATGCAATATTTGGCACTGATAGCTGCCAGGACTTAGTTGCTACCTTGCTCACACTACTTTAATATGGACCAAAGTCCATTAAAATCATTCCTGCTACTTGTCTCCATTGCAGCCACTGTGTGCTCACAGTTGCCTCTTCAGATTCCTGTATAGAGAAAAAGGTTTAGGTTTAAAACTCCAGGTCTTGCTGCTGTCTGAGAAAGCTTCCCCTCGGGCTATTCTCTCTTTGTTCTACTGACCTGGCATCTCCTTGAGCCGGGCAGCAATTGTCCCGTGTACCCTGTCCTGTATGAACACCCCCAAAAGGGTTAAACCCACCCAAGAGAAGCGCTGAGTTGCTTTCAAGTTTCTGAAAGGAGCCTGGCAGGGAAACTTTGAGAGGACAGGCATGGCTTGGGTTCCACCTGGTGGCTAGCAGAACACCTCTTAGCCACAGGCTCCGAAGTGTCCACCTCCATGGTCACAAGGACTTGAACAAGCATCCCAGGCCCAAAGGTCACTCTCTAGCCATGAAGATCTGAGCAGCAATAAGGAGGCAAGAAGAAGCACCTGGTCTGCCCTGCAGACTGCCTTGGAGCAGATGATCATTGCCAACACCTGAGCAGGCACCTCCCTGCAGCCAGGAGCAAACACTGGGTCACAGTTTTCTCCAGTCAGTGCATGGAAAAAGACAACTGAGGGTCATTTGTACCTTCTCTGTCTTTTAGGGCTTTGTGATGGGCTGTCTTGGGGAGAGAATCAGCCTTTGGTGTCACTCTGCTGCCACTGTCACACAGCTTACAAGCCCAGGGAACAATCTCTGCAGAGCACTCAGCACACCAAGACAGCAATGCTCAGTGGCTGCGGCAGACACAAGTGCCCACTCCTGAGTTTGTTCATAACTTCTGCTGCCAAAATGGGTATGTGGATGCTCTGATCCCTGACAAATCACAGCATATTCTGGGGCCAAACAGTGGTTGCTCTCAGAATGAACCACTACATCTTCCAGATGCAACAGTGGCTTCTATGCTGGATACTCAACCATCAAATCATTCCCAACAAGACAATTAGTCACAGTGACTGGCCCCAAGGAGGGACTGTGTGCTGTCTGTTAACTGAAAAAGTGTTCCATCTTGCTAACACATTTACTCTCTCCCTCCCAAAAAGTAGAACTCCAGCAAATTACTGTCATGAGAAGATTCACCTTCAGGCGACTCTTGGCAGGATACTTCTGCAAGAACCTCCTGTCAAAGAAAAACAACCACCAGATGTCATTGCAGGATAAATTGTTTAAAAAATTGCTGTTCACAGAGCACAAAGTAAGCTCAGATTATTTCACTGCTTCTTCAGCAACCCTAAGTAGAGCATCATTGGAGCCACATGTCCTGTTTCTCTACACCCATAATAAGAGGAACTGGGGAGCTTGGATCAAAGTTATAGGCTGGATTTCACAGTAAGTTAAACTCAGAGCAGCCAGCCACACACTGCACTTACCTCAAACTGAATTGCTTCTTTGCCAGTATATTTTTTTAATTTACTTTTTTTCAATTTGCATCAGTTGCTGTATTAAGCATTACCCCTGTGTTTAGACATTTTGATCCACATCTTGATACTGCCATGTTTTCAGCACTTCTGGGACCCTCAGAAAAACATATGTTGGTAAAAATCAACAAATGACATGTAACATCAGTCAGTTACTCAATAACAAAATCTTGGTCAAAACCCCATTTCTACAAGAGAAAGCTGATTTTCTTCTCCCAAATAATTTGAAGATACAAGTGGTATAATCCTTTTGCCAACACTCTGGCAATGGTCTTTCCTTATCCATAATACACATGGTTCCTCATGTCTCATTTTTCCCTAATGCATGAAGGGTGAAATGCTTCTCTCTGAGCACCACTGATCTTGAAGAGAGGAATACAGCTTTCACCCACCTCCAGGGCTGCTCCTGCAGCAAGAGGGCAATGAAGTTCAGTGGGCAAGAAGACTAGACAGCCTTTGCAGACTTGTGTGAGTCGTAGTGGCCTTCAGGGCTGTCTTGCAAAGAATAGCACTCAGTGTCTCCAATACAACCTGCAAAACTTTTTTCCTTCCTCTAGCCTAGAATTTGGGAGGGGAACCCCAAAAGGGGATCTTATGTTTGCCTTACACAGTGTTTATTTCAAGAAAATGCCTTATTCATCCCAGCAGAGCTTCCAGGGAACCTGTGTATCTATTTAATTGGCATAAGATGACTGCAGCATGCCAAAGGGGTCCAGTTATAACTTCTGCTCCATCTGCGATAAGGGGTCCTTCCCAAGCAACTCAAGGTCTTTCCCAAATAGCTCCAGCTACAACCACATTCCAAAGAAGTAGACACACACTGGATCTCCATCCCTCATGTCTGTGTTGTGGTTTGCTGCCATAAAGCAGCACCGAGTGGCTGACAGACTCCAGTCTGTTTGGCTCCCTGAGCTTATGATCCTTTCTGCTGACTCCAACCAGATGGACACTTGGGCAGAGATAAAAATGAGCTTTCTGCACATGCTGCACCATTGTTTACATCTCAGAACTCCTCTGCCAAGACCTACCCTGCTACATTCTGCTTCTAGGTTATGGTGTCCTCAGTAACACAGAAAACTGGTTTATTGTATAAAGTGAAGGAGTACACATAATTATAAAATACAAGTGAGAAGCATCTCTGCTTTGTAAGGGCTTTATGTATTGGCTTTGCTAGCAGTAGTCCTCCTCCAAGGGAATTTGAGGTACTGACCACCAGAGGTCCTTTCCAGCCAACATTTCTCTGGTTCCACTATTTTTCTGGTTTTTCCTTTCTATGTCCAAAGGAAGGAAGGGGGAAGCTAGAAATATTATTTTTGGAAGATAATGAGAATTTTAGGATTTAGGGTTTTATGCATGGTATTGTGGATTCTCTTGCAGGCTGAAACTTATTAACAAGCAAGAGTGTAGGAGACAGCAATTAGCAACATTCATATCCAGTTATGTGAAGGAAAGGGAAAGTGCTTCTGAAGATGCCTGGCTATCATATCCAACAATTATCTCTGCATGTCAGTGCAGAGAGAAGAGGATTTTTTAGTGGTAGTACTTCAGCCATAGGAAGAGAAGAAAGAAAAAGAAAGTAATATGATTCCTTAATGGAAAACTAATAAATAGCTTTTGACATTGATCTTTGAGCTACTCTTATGACTGAGTTTGGGGTTTAGGCCAGGTACCACATGTCCAGGAGGAGTTCTGTTAGGTGTCACTCAAGCAGGTGTCACTTAGACTGCATGTGACAATCTTTCCAGTTTGGCTTTGACCTGCAAAATGTAAAAACAACACAGGGTTGTTCTGAAGCCAGCATGGTCTTTCCCAGTAAATAAAATTGCCTGCTTTGAATGTTACAGTGCACATCATTTTCACTCCCAAAAGACCTCCCAGAAGCACTGGGGCAAGCCTGTGGTTCTCTATGAATCACATTCTCACAGAATCCATCAGAGCATTGCAGATATGAGCAGAGCATCTGTCTCTTGAACTCCAAATCTAGACCTAATAGTGACAAGTTATACATGTGTTGATGTGTGCTGGTTCCTTTTGTCAGGGGGCAATATGTTACACACAAATCCTTCTCGCTCACAGTTCCCTTGTAGCTCATCCCATCTTCTAGGGATATGGGGCGAGGGAATGGCACCTTTTCTGCAGTTTCACAGATGGTAACATAGCATGACATACAAGGAATAAAAATATATCCTCTCCTTTTAAGCTGCCTTGGATCCAGTTTGATCTTAGGACATTCATATTTGCATGCCTACGGTGGAACCAGCTTAGAAATAAACATTGTAATAAGTGAATAATACAGCCAGGACATAATTACACACTCAAAGAAAATTAGGGTTGCAAAACTAAATACTGCAAAGTTAGGGAGGGTGGCCCTAAACCAGCTCTTTTGGATCATACTGATATGCATCATCATTAATTGCACAATAATATACTGTTACTTCCTCTGTCTCATCAGCTCACAGGATGGATGATGTTCCTTTAGTAAGCAGCTGTTCTGTGTTGTGTTTTCTCTTCATTTGTCAGTATGTTGCCCTGTGTAGTGTTTATTGCAATGTATTATTAACTTGTTCTGAGAAGAGAATTCTTCTTTTTTTTTTTTTACCTGAGATCATACAGGAAAAGGACACCTAGAAATCAGACAACTCCTCTCTCCTTTCCTACCTCCCCTCTAAAAGAGAATAGGTTAACAACTTTACTTCCTTGCTGTGAGACTGCACTATCTCATGTCTCCCAAAATGGTTTCATTATTTCCTTATCTACATATATCTCTATCTATACCTTGTCTCCTGATTCAGACTGTAAATGGCTTGGGATGAAATACCCTCGTGCTTTGAGCTTGCCAAAACCAAGCAGTTCTTCAGCTACATTTGATGCTTATAGATTTCTCTGTTAACAAGTATTTTGTCTTTCTTCTTCCTGGACATTCCTGAGGCTTTTCAGTGAGCAGGATATTACAGTGATGGATGATGTAGAAAACTCCAAGGCTGATCAGTTTTAATGGAGTCACTCTAAGGTGCAGCAGGCATGGGGAACCCATATCATTCTGGCATCAAACAGAAATTCTCAAAGGATAACATCACAGTGCTCTGAATCCAAACCTTGTAGACTGGTACTGCTTGCATCTTTTTCTGTCTCTGATTCCTGCAATCATTATGTTTAAGCAAATGGATTGTCTAAACTGGAAACAAATTTAAACCCCAAACTCTCAAATCCTCCCCCCTGCCCCCAAAACGACAGGAGCAACAACAAACCCTATCCTCCTGTGAATAAGGAAGCTTGGGGATCAGAGCTAATAAGCAGCTAGACTATCCTGCAGCCCTTGTCTGTAGGGACACATCCACACAAAGTTGCTGTTGCAAACTAATTGCCTGTGCTGACTCATTCGCAGAATCATGCAGACCACAGTCTGTAATTATCATGTCATAATTATCACTTCAACAACACAAAGAGAGCACTCTTATCTGATATGATAAAACAGTTCAATTAATTTTAAACAGAGGGAAACACTAGTACATCCTTACAGCCTGGCCACAGAGACAAAGCAGGCTGTCAGAATTAGATTATTGATTTCGTGTTCTTTTCTGGCTTTATTAATTCTCCTTCATGCATTACAGTCACCATTTTTCATGGACTTAGGAGATTTTAATTCACCATAATACAGAAGAAAAAAGTAAGATTAGATATCAATAAGGAGAGAGACAGAGAGAATGGAGAGAGAAGTAAACTGTGGCTGATATTTACAGTGGAGGTAGCAGTGATTGCAGCAAGCAGGAATCCATTCCCACCAGGAGCAAAAGGTGGCAAGGTGAAAAGAGGAGAGGAATTGCTTATTGTTGTCAGTGGTTGGGCTTCAGTTTCTCTTTGCAAATCAAAACAGATTCCTGCAAAATTAAAGCTTATATCTGAAGCAAGGGAATTCTACAACAGAATAGAACAAAAGTGCCCTTTAATGATGATACTTCCAATGTTTCCAGCTTGATAGCTTTCATAAGCAGTTTCCTTCAGGCTTGTTCTTGTCATATGCTCCAGGGGCAAATGCTGTGTAGCATATCAGAGTGATTCTCTGCAGTGTTACCTGATCAGTCAATGAGTCCTGTGCTTTTGAACAACCTGGTGAGCCTGGGAATCTCAAAGGAAACCTAATGTACAAGGCTGTGGTAAACTAATTCCTTTAGTATCAGAAAAACTTTCCAATGAGTGCATTGTGTTACCATGGTTGCAAGACATTTCACTATTCCAGAACTATCTCCTGTGAGCACTGCTCACAAAAGAATAGAAAATTCTGAAACAAATAGTTCTGAAGGAAATTGGGGTTAAAGAGTTGAGACTAGGGTTAAAGTTAGGGTCACTAATTCTCCTGTTTTCTAATGAGAAAGGCAGAAAAAAAGCACCTTCTCACAAGGGAAGCTGTATTTAAGAAGCACAGCAACCAGAAGATCCCAGGATATATCTGCAGTGCAGATCTTCCAGCTCCAGGAGAGAAAAACCATGCAGCTGCATAGTGGTCTCTGCTCATGCCCACGCTGTGCTGACACCGGGGCTGCAGTCTCCTCCTTGGGCTGCAGGATTTCTGGCAGGGCAGAAAATGACAACTTGGGAGAAGGTGGCAGAGGATCAGTATCTCCCCAGCCTCAGATTCTACAACTGGGGATATATAACAGCATGCATCTCCTCTGTTAATTAGCCTCTGTTAGTGCAAAACCCAAGCTATGGCTGCACCCCTCTGCTGGGCTGGATGGCTGGGCGAAAAGCTTGTTTGTGGGGTAGGTGTGAGACCTTAGATGTATAATCCAAGGCAATGCCTATGGTGAGTGCACCCACTTCCAGCTGAGCATAAGCAAATTATAGGAGCAACAAGGATAAATTGGTTTTTGTTACAGAATCAGAATTCAGGTTGTACCCTGAGCCTGTAGTTTCTTTTCTCAGGTGTCTCAGAAGGTGAACCAAAAGCCATCCAAATGCCTAATCAGAGTCTCAGCAGGTCTTGGTATAACAAACTCCAGGAACTCCCACATTTCTTTTTGAGCACAAGGACCTTTGCAGTGGCTTGTCTTCCCTCAACACCTTCACTGACCACCCCAGTGCCTCACAATCTTTATGGCAATTATCCTCAGAGCATATCTCAGGTGGGTTAAACCTTGTTTTCATAGGCTTCTTCTCTCCACAGATGGTAGAGAGAGCATACAACAATTAGACACCTTAGATACCCTGGTTAACCACCCAAAGTTTTCTGGGCCAGAAGTCAAGTCTGAATGACCTAACAGAGCACACTTGAACTTCTGTGATACAGGGACTTAAACTGAATTTCCCAAAGCTCTAGCAGTTTACTATCATCTCTGTCCTGGAAGTTTACCTAGAGATCAAATGCTGTTCAAAACTTCATAGATAAGGTGTACATTTCTTTTCAGAAATCTGAACTGAATACAAGATAACAAAGTCCACAAAATAAAGATATATCTGTGATAAATCCCCAGCTCTTTCTGCAGGTGGAAAGTCATGTTCTGCAGTACTGCACATAGAATTATAGAATGGTTTGGTTTGGAAGGGACCTTAGTGTTCATCTAGTTCCAATTCCCCTGCCACTGGCAGGGATTCCTTCCACTAGACCAGGCTGCTTAAAGCCCCATTCAACCTGGCCTTGAACACTCCCAGAGATGAGCCAACCTATCTGGGCAACCTGTTCCAGTGTCTCACCACCCTCACAGTGAAGAACTTTTTCTTACATCTAATCTAAAACTACCTTCTTTCAGTTTAAATCATTACTCTTTTTCCTATTACTACATGTTGGAAGCAATTCCTCACTGCTCTTCCCTCAAGGAGGAAGCTGACAAACAGCAAGGCCAAGAGCTGCCTTCAGCTAGAACACAAGCATGTGGTTTGAGGCTGCCGTGGATGCCTGGAAGGCATATAGCCAATGGCATTGGAATTCATCACTCAGCTTTTGAGTGTTCTGGGTTGCCATAATAGTAAAAATACCTCAATGTTTCTCAGTTTGTACTGGGACTTCTCAAATTTAAACTATAAGGCAATATCTAGTAAGATTCAGGTAAACAAATGATTCCAAAAGCAGTTTAGGGATTCTGCCCTTTGACCACCTCAACAGCCAGGCTCTGCATCCAGCAGCTGGCTTCATGTGCAATCCCTTTCCTTGTAATACATGCTCTGAAAAACTGAGCTCTGCCCTCTACCAGCTGACATTTTTTGTACAACATATCCTGTATTAAGGCAAAGACCAGAGGTCATATGTTGTAACTCAGTATGACAGGACTGCATGTAGCTCTTGAAGGTAAAAAGAGTCAGTAGTGTTTGCCATCATCCAGACTGATGTCAAATAGTTATCCCCAAAGAAATCCTATAAAGCCTTTATACACAGCATGAAGAGGCAGATATTGATTGCATCCTTCTTTGACTAGCTAAAGAATCAGATAGGTGCTACAGAAAACTGGGAATACATATCCAGATAAGAAGACACTGAGTTGCCAAATCTTGTTGCAATTTGCCCTAGAAAAGTTTCTGTGCACTTGGAGAGGACCCAGCTAGATCCCAGTCCTTCCTAGTGTTCTCTAACCTCTGACACACTGCTTCCAAGACCCTTTCACAGGCTGCAACACCTCTGGAACCACTGAGTCTGCTTATTTGGTAGTGGCCATGCAATTACCAGAGAATATTACTACAGGAATGCAAGACATAAGAAATTCAACACCATGAACTACTTCATCCCAGTTCTCTTGTGCCACCTACTCACTCCAAGCAGAGAAAGAGAAAGGGCAGCCTCCATGGAGATACTCCATTGTTAAAGCAGCTACAAGGGAGCACTGATTGCTGCCCAGGAGGTTATGGCATTCAGTTCACCTGCAGTAAATTCTGCAGTGGGTGTGACTCAACAATATTAACTGAGAAAGCACTATTGACTTCTATTACTCTTTTTCCCCTCCTGGTCCACACAATATAGAATGCACTGCTTATATTCTCTGAGTAGATCTCATACTCCATGTAGTACCTAATTATCTCACACCCTGCAAAGTGGGTGATTCTTGCTGCAAGTTTTGATTAGTGAGATTGCCAGCTTCTCAAAGATAACATCAAAACTTAGCAGAAAAAACCTAAATCATTCTGTCAATTTGATCTAATTCTCTTAGGCAAAACCTAGTAGCTAAAATCAGCAAGCAGAGATAATAAACATTATTTCTGCCTAGATGTAAGAGTCCACCCAATCAATTACTCCTTGGTACATTGCTGCTTAAGAGAGAACATCACTTAATTAGTATTGAAAGTGCAGTTACAAGGGAATTTATATATTCATAGAAAAACTTTTTTTTTTTTCTGAAAGTGGGCATGTAAAATATATTAATGTATTTATGTACACCTCACTTACATAAAAAGGGCTTAGTGTACCAGTTGATGTTAATAGTAAGCTTCCACTGACTACACTGATGCATAAATTTTTGACACATATGCCCAAGTCAGGTAGTGTATTTGCATACTAAACAGAGTTTGAGTTCTAGCTTTCTGGGGCAGAAACTGCTTTTAATTGCATGTGATGCATAACACAGGGAAGGTGACAGTGCTAATCAAAAGTTAACAAGCAGGAAGGATTTGTTCTTTGAAAGCTGAAATTTCCCAGTAATCCTTTATGTCTAAACCAGCTTCATCTAAGGAGTGGGAAAAGAATTGCAACTTGACTTTCTTGACCTTTTCAAAAGGTTGTCAGCTGAGTTTCTGCTCTTCTAGGGAGATGGACACAGTCCTGGCCTTGTTAGGAGAACAAACAAGAGGAAAAAAAGCAAACTTGGGAAAAAAATTCAACACATTTCTCTAAGTTGACATTTATTTTTTGGCTGACTGCCAGATGCATGTCAATGCTGCTCTGCATATTGTTTGGGATTTGCTGGTTTCAGCACTAAAATAAACAGCAGTGGAAGCTTTCAGTGTATCTGAAGATTAATTTCACATCATTGCAACAAAGCTGAAGTCAAAATGCTGCATTTAATTACCACTCTGACAGCTGGGAGGCAATTAATGCCCTTAAACTTCCAAGCACTCTCTCACTTGTATTTTTCCCCTTGCCTTATTCCTACTAATTAGAAACATGCTTCAGGGTAAAGCTGACCATGGTGTTAAATGACCACCTTGCCTTCTGAATCACAGAAGCTTCCCAGTTAGACATCAACTCTTTCACCAGAACAAGAATCAAGGCCAACTCTGAGTGGGATGAGCTGCAGAGTACTGCTAATATGGCTCTATCTTATAGTATCAAGACTCAGTATATTCATCCTCTGGGGTATATAACTAAAGGAATATCATCACTGACTGTGGAAGGAATTTTGTATCACTTTATAACCTCTCAGATTTCTGTATTGGGCAAGAAAATGTGGCATAACAAGCTTTCCAAAAGCACCTTGGTGTGCCAGCAGTTTAGTTAGGAATTTAAAGTATCTCTCTTATGAGGTTTCATGTAGCTCCTTTTGCATCTGAGAGGAGGGGAGCTGCCTATCTCCAGGGAAAGTAAGCACTGAAAAATTCCCTATTGTAATGGCATCATTAAGAGCAAGATCTGCTCCACACACAGCATCAGGACTATCACACTTTACTCCAAACCCAGAAAAGATCTGCTGATTCTGCAGAATACAGTTGGGGAATTTTGTCCCAGGAATAATTCCAGTGTTTAGGATCATTGCGAATCAGAAAAATAATGAACTTCTCATGGGATCAGAAATTTTTGTGGCAGTTTTGGCATTTTCACTACTCCAAAATTTAAATGTTTTATTTTGCTTTGCCAGACTGATGTAAAAAACATGAATCTTTAAGGGTTCAGATCAGAACACATTTGGCTTCTTGGAAAACTCCCTTCCTTGTACCAAGAGGTCAGTGGAGTACTGCTGCTATTGGAAACCTCTGTGGCTTCCTTCTCTGTTGGGTTCAGTGGAGAGCTAAGCCTTTCTACTGGCAAATCACAGCTATTTCTGTGTGTGCTCAGTCTCACTGCTGTCAGCAGAACAGAATCTGGAGTAGAAACTCTGCCCAATAGTTCTGCTTTAT
Source organism: Galbula dea (assembly GCA_013399015.1). NCBI lineage: Eukaryota > Metazoa > Chordata > Aves > Piciformes > Galbulidae > Galbula > Galbula dea. Next base: position 6,269,456 of record VWZX01004555.1, on the reverse strand, counting down.
GTCTACATTTCAGTGAGTACCAGCAATTAATGATCTGTTGGCAAATTAACACTGCACATGGCAATTGACTGTGGTAATGAAGTTATAGAGTCTTCTTTATGGTTTATTAGTACAATAATAAACCACACTCAGCATGTAATAATGGCATATAGTTAAATTAAAGACTTGCTGATGCCTTATAAACCATTCTGAGAAACATTCTGGTGGCAATCAGTGTAGTCTTCCCTGTGAGCACAGGCAGGCTCTGCTCTCTAGTCTGCAGACACAGTTCTGTCAATAGATTTTTTTCTATTCCTCTTGCATTACTAACAAAGCAGGTCAGATAGTGGAACAGCAAATTGACTGGAACATTCACTTCAAGTTGAACTATTTTTTAAGCACTTTGGGTGAAAAATAAGTCTCAGCTTCTTCAGGCTGCATCTATTTCTTCTGTTATGAAGAAATATAACACTCGAGTTCTTCATCACTCTCAGACAGAGCCAAGAGCTGAATTTTACAGTGTTTTTCAGCACTTTGCAACCTGAAGTGACTATAAGGCTTTTTCAAAAATGAACAGAGGCTAACTCTATCCTCCCAAGTCAGTCAGGTGAAATGTACTGTTATGATTGCCCCATTCCTGGAAACATTCCAGGTCAGGTTGTTTGGGGCTCTGAGCAACCTGATCTCATTATAGATGTCCCCGCTCACTGCGGGGGATGTGGACTAGATGACCTCTAAAGGGCCCTTCCAACATTAATCATTCCATGATTTTATGATCCCAGTTTTAAAATGAGCTTCCCTCAGACTTTTTACATCTTGTGTGTGACCAAGATCCTCCACATTTAGAGATAAGGCCTCACTTCAGACTCTGCCCATTCACTATTTGATCCTAAGAGTGGAGAGGTGTTCATACTGAGCCAGATCCCTGTGCCTATGCAGCTTCAAACTCAAACCACCCAGAGAAGGCTGGCACCAAAGTACTTTCAGATCTGTTTTACAGCCCCTGCTGTAATGCAGGAGCATTATTTCTCTCCTTCTTGCAGGAATGGCAATTTGCTTTGTTCAGTGTTGCAATACAGGATTCATGCTGGGAATGATCAGGCTCTTCGGGGGGGCTGTAATGGCAACTCTACGCTGAATTTAACAACAGACAAAATTATCTGGAACTCTCCAGACTTCTCTCTGTAGGAAGCCAAAGCAATGCTCAGGGAAAATATTATCTGCCTCTTTCCAGAAAAGCTTCTCTCTTTCAGCTCCCACTTTGCCGTGCTGGCCACTAGAGGACATCCCAGCCCTCCCAACTGCTGGCCCCATTCACAAAAGCCACGCTGATACCAACCCCCTAGACTCCCCCAGTCTGATATTAGAGTTGACAGGTTTTTAGGTCAGTCGAGGTTTTCCTTTTTCTGTCTGACAGAGTGAATCTAGGAGGAAAAACAGTCTTTGTCCTACCCTCTACCTGTCTTCTCCACTTCAACTGAAAACTCATTAGGCAACAGCTAAGTCTGGTGTGAGGTTTGATGGTAGGTCTAGATATTACCCATGTGTCTGATTTGACATTTTCTCTTAGTCAAAACACTGAGCTGATGTTGTAGTCAGTGTCTGGAATGCACTGCCCAAAAAGGAGCAAAGCATTGGTAATAGAGGAGAACTCTAAAATCAGCATTTGAGATGTTTGCTTGCAGTTCGTTCATGAAGATTCCAGCCCCTGCTCCTGAGCTGAACAAGAATAGTCTTCATTGTGCTGATACAGCCATGCTTGCAGAGGCCCCACAGGCAAATCTGCATCTTCCACCTGTTCACGAAAGCTGTGATTCCAAGATGAGAAACAAAGGGAGTGAGTCCATCAGAAACCACTGAAACTCTTAAATTTTCCTGCTATCAAAGCTAGAGTACAGACAAGAACAAGGCGACTGCTGCCTTTTCCTGGCAGTCATCTGAGGAGGTGGTGAACCCACTAGAATATGAAATTACTTTGGGGGATGGTGTTGGTTTTACAGTTGGACTTGATGATCTTAGAGGTCTTTCCCAACCTTTATGATTCTATGATTCTATGTGCAGAAAATGTCACTTTAGGCAGTGCAAGGAGGTTCAACAGGGGCTCTCAGGAGCTCCCAGAATTTCTCTCCATTGACTGCAGTGGGACACTTGTGTTCCTAAACCAAGGCTGAGGATCAGTCTCTCTACTCCCAGCCCAGAACAGCACATAGTGCATCTTTCTGTGACTACATGGAAGCTCCAGGATCTAAAACTTGCTCTGTGCTAGGCATCTGTAAATCTTGCAACAGCTCCTGCTCACTCACATATACGGATCCTCCATGCAGTGGTTTGCAGTAGATTCATTTTCTTGTCAACTCTTCTTTTGTTTTATCCCTCAGAAAAGCTTACTCAACATTACATAAGTGCCATGCAGCAGAAGGCTTTTCTCTCTGTGAACATTTGTATAATATTACCCTCTTTAAGACTGCTCCCATTAAGGAGCTTAAAATCTTGAGGTCTCCAGGCTAACACAGTCTTAAGATTGACAGCATTTTCTAGCCACCTCTGACACTGTCATTTCCTTGAATTGACAAATTTCCCTCTCTCCCCTGTTCTTACTGGCACTACAAGGAGTTTCTGAAGCAATAAAGAGTACCTGACAGATCCTGCTGAAACTGAATATCTTCACAGGAGAATGAGGAACTCAGAGAGCATGCAGCTGTCTCCTGTTGTAGTGAGGAAGTCTGGTTTAATTCTCATTCAGCTGCTCCTAGCTGGTCATTTCCATGCCTAGCTTCAAAATGCTAATCCAGAGCTTCTCATTAATTAATGAGCTTTGCCCAGTGGGAATCTGCTTACTGGGAGATATCAGTGCCTGACATGAGCAGCTTCTCTAGAAGTTTAATATCTTTAGTTGTAGATGCTCAGGAAACTCAAATGCACTAATTAATATGCAATAAATACACTTAGTAATGCCAGTGTTTAAAGACTGGCTCATAAATGCTGACTGGACTCAAAAAGCTGGAACAATTCATAACAGGCAGTTATGAGTGATGACTTTCTTCTTCTTTAGTGCTTTGGAAAAAGTCTATCTAGTGACAGTGTGAAATAAAGACTTGCAGGAACAAATGGAGCAGCTCAAACTGACTCCTCTTCACCAGCCATCCTATAAATGGAATGATTTCTGTTGTAGCCAATTTCACTAGTGCTTTTTGAGGCTTGTCCTTGCCCTGGTCCCACTGACACTTAATGGGATGATATTTCATAAGCCAGCTAGTCACCACTAGGTAGCAACATCCTTCCTTCTTTTGTAGGGTGGGAGAATTTCAACCGCATCATATCATGGAGCAACATGATCATATTCTCACAGCCCTAAGATGCAGTCCAAATTCCTTCACTCTATTGCTGTAGAAATCACTGTCACACTCTCTCTGACCTTTGCAAGGACAAAAGGCTACTGATAATACTCTCTGCTCATTTCAGAAGAACCCAAACACTCATACTAAATTCAGAAAACACCTCTTCTCCCTTATTCTTATAGCAGAGCCCTTGAAGTGTTCAGCAGCATCAAACTGGTGAACTTTGCAGTATCTGCTCAGAAGAGGGAATGCAGTCTGTGTCCCAGGGGAGGTGGGTGGATTAGAGGATCTCTTGAGATCCTTCTATGTACGGATCTCTGGGGCCATGGCCAGAGCAGATCTGAGTATTTGGAGGATGTGAATTTAGAGGGTGTTTCAGGTCAGGAATGTAGATTGCATATATTTGTACTGTGCTGCTTTGGAGATTATCTGCAAGGATTAACTCTGAGACATTCAGATTTCAAGGCACATCTCTTGTAGAGAAACAGACATTTGTAACTCCATTCCTATTTGAAGGCAGAAGGTAAACAGCCTCACTTTCTTCACATGAGTAGTACAGTGGACTAGAAACAGCTCAAACCTGATTTCAGAACTACCCTAATGTTTTAGATGAAGTTATCTGAGAAGCCACTAAGGTTTTCTGACTATTGATTGCCATGGTTAGAATACAGTGACAGATGCTCAGTGCTGACATCTATCCTTAGCAATGAGGTGGAATGAAAGAATATTTGGATGTTAGACAGTAACATCAGCAGCACCAGCCCCTCTGAGAGATATCAAACTGTAATTGCTTACCTCTTTGTAGAACTTTGATCTGAAGTATCCTGTATAAAAACCTAAAACACTGGCTTATTTTCATTGATCACATGTCAATAAATATGCCTCCTGTTACCTCTGGACAACTTAATCTCCATTGTTCTCTCTCCAAATGCTCAGACATCTTCCCTGCAGAGAATGAGCATGCATGATATGGTCTGTTTGTGGGTCACTTGTGAGTTCAGACTAAATTACAGTCTGTAGACAGGGACTTTTTGTCTCACAAGCTTTACATAGGCTTATTTCCTAGTAAGAGAGGTTCAGGTACATCCTAGTGAGGTGATACTGGTCTGTTCCTAAACAGCCTTTAAAAGAGAAAGAACAAATGAACAGCTAGGAAGTCACTCCTCATCTCTAACCAAGTGAGACTCCAGTAATGGCAACTAGGCTTAAATCAGACTGCAAATTGAGTCTTGATTACCATATCCAGTGAAAGCATTACTATTCAGGTTACTGATGGTGATAAAGTAGGTCATTAACAATGAGCCAGGGCAAAGCAAGTGATTTTAATAGTTGAAATGTTATCCTCTCTAAAGAAGTCATAATAATAATGCAACATTATTGAGCCTTCCTAGTCTGGGCACATCTGTCATCTGTCTGCCTAAACTGATAGGGTAGAATGCATTTGAATTTCTTGTGCAGGAAAGAAATGATAAAGCTTTATCACTGCTCTTTTTTTCCCCCCTCTCTGCTGTCTGAACATGCCAATAACTGTGTTTTATCTCTTTTCTGATTTTGTTGCTATTTTTTTTATCTGGCTGCACACAGGAACTCATTGCTACAGGAGACAATACTGACCTGTTACTACAGATTTACTGGTTAAGTTGACACAAATGGAGGGTGACCATGACCACACACAGATATTCTCATATCAGAAATACTAAAAGATGTAGTCTTAGTAAAGGCAACTCTTTTTGTTCCTGCTTTGGCTTCCTGTTCATTTCCCTATGAGAAATCCACACCAGAAAGTCCTGTTCCCAATGAATCTATGAATGTGTTATGTATTATGTTATAATGTATGAATGAATGTGTGAAGGTGTTAAGTGTTCCTACTGACAACCATCTATAGATGAGTGGTCCATGATGAAAGTGCCAGAAGCACCTCCTTTCCTTTTCAAGGGTGCAGAAGACATGCAGCTTCCACAGATTTTAGTAGGATCCCTGTACATTCAGCAGGTACAGAAAACACTGGCAAATAGTACTTATTCATATGGGTTACCTAATGGCACCTGAGCTGGCACAACAGGTTGTCATAATGCTGGGATCTGAAATGACACAGCAAGGTTTGATAACCTGTGCTCTGAAGCACAGCAGCACTGATAATATTAACACATTACTCAGATACACACAGGGCTTCAATGAGTCAGGACACTGAACACATCTAATCTCTAGGTCATTTGATTTAGATCTCAATGACTCCTGAATCTGGTAGCAACGGGAAATGTAGCTGTAACTGTCCCATGCATGTTGATTTAGGAGGGACAACGTGCCTATCAAAGTTTACACCTACCTAATGTATATTTATTCATGCTTTTTTTTAAGGTGGTATCATCTTTTAGTCTGTAGCCACAGACCTGTTAGAAATATAAGTGAACAATTCATGTGAGAACATAATTAAAATGTTGATTTGGGCTGCACCCAGAAAGAGACTGCCTGGATCTTTAAAAAAATAGGGGGCTAGTTAATGTTAATGTATGCAAATACTTATCCAGCCATCTAATTTGATCTGCTTTGGAACTTAACACAATCTCCATCATCAGACTCTGTGAGTGACTTTTGTTTAATCAGTTCCTACTGCTTAATTAGTTGGGTGATTAACATAAAAGCAGAGGATTTGATGTGCAGTGTGTCCAGTGTTGGTGGAGGACAAGACCTAATAGGATTTATGCTCTCTGCTTTTCTCCCTTTAGCAAAATGTGAGGCTTCTCATATGCAAAGCATAGCCCCCAACCCATTACCAATTAGCTTATCAGTCAGTCATTATGTGATTGCTGTACCTACTAACCTAGAGGAACAGACCAACCCTAGAATATGATCACATGTGATTATAAAATATATGCATTCTCCCCTCTCCATGATAACAACTGAAGCATCTTCATGAGCTCTTATTAACATGCTCATGTGTAGCCCAGACAGATGCCTCTGATTATCAGGGTCTGAACCAATTCACCTGCCTCTTCTGCAAGTAGCAACTTTCCTCTGAACAACTACAGCATAAGAAAGTGCTGGTTAGTAAAACATCAGCATGCTTGCAGGAGTTACTGCATGTATCCCACTGCACACAGTTACTCAGTAATCATCTGCATAATCATGATTATGTGCAGTGAACAACACAGAGTGATTCTTCCAAGCCAGCCTTGTGTACTCTGGATAAAGACACCTGGATGGGCAGCTGATACTGAAGAGAAATGAACTGGTGTACCAGATGGAGAAGACTGTAAGGCCAGTTTGCTATTCCTGTGGAGTCTAAGTATCATGATGCAGTTGACTGAATGTCACTGACTACCAAGTGAGAACACAAAGCAGTGACTGGGCAAATGAGCTATCAGCTCAGGAACCAATCATCAAAACGTGTTCTTTAAAGATGACTCCTACTTAATGCAACCTTCTGAAGCAGTCTTGGATCTGGAAGATCAAATCCAGAGAGGTGTGAAATCCTACAAACTGCCCCTCATGTCAACTGAAGTTGCAACTGATCAGCAGGTGTTCAGCACATCTCAGCCTTATGTCTAATCTTACTATAAATTCAACTATTAATAAATGTTTGCCAAAGAAATGCCCATACCACCTCCTACTCACATTCTCTACATGTAAATTAGAATTGGTCTTGTGTCAGCTAACAACTGAAGTGCTTCTGGCAAGAAGGTACTCTCTCTGAGCCAAAACACACCTTTCAAAACCTTTTGTGGCTTCTGATCTGAAAAAAATAAATACCCAGTGAAGTTATAAGAATTTAGTCTTATTGTTGAGTTCCTCATAAGTCCTGCTCTCTCATTTATGCTATAATGCCATGAATTCAATGCCTGCCCAAAGCAAGTACCTGGCAGAGGTGAGATCTAACGGCATAAAGAACTGAGACTTGGTCTCCATTAGTGGGAAGGATGGAAATTAGAGTTGCTGGGTTTTATCTGCTTATGCAGATTCAGGACTTTTCATGTCCCTTGATAGTGATCTTGAAACCTAGAATCTTTGGCACCTATCTTGGCTTGAATGGGTTTTTTGGGGAGATTCTCAAGGTTTGGTTTGTGGGTTTTTTTGCCAGTAGTGTCACATCCTTTACTGTTGCTCTTAAACCAAGTAGCGTTCTTGTGATCTTTGTATGTCTCCTGTGATCCTTACATGTCCTAGGACAGCTTTTATATAATTGCTGGGCTTGATTAAAACAAATAATTTTAAATAAAGGCTCTGGAAGACCCCTTTTCCCATCAAGCAATCTCCAAACAACATGCTGTTTCCAAATCCTGGAGGCAGCTGTTTGCATCTGAAGAAATGCTCTCAGAATGAGTTTGACAGCTGTACTTCTTGTGGAAGAAATCACTCACATAAAGTTATTCTTGCTCATGGATGCTTATTTTCCAAGAGCTGGGCAAAACTGACTTTGGACTGAGATCACCTTTCCTGCCAGGCTCATGTCAATGGCTCTCCCACATGACAGCCTTTCCAGAACTGCTCTCAAACTCCTTTAAGTGAAAAGCATATTTTAAAGCTGTGTTATTGTTGCTTCTCATTTCCCACTCCTACGCAGCATGAAATCCTAGCAGGCAATCAAGCAGCTAACCCCAGGACCACTATGTTTAATGTTCTTCTAATGTCTGTCATTAGGAAGCATAAATGCCAGAGAGTTGTCTGTGTGCCTTATAAAATAAGTATATCCATCTTTGGGTACAAATTTTACCAGCTCTCCAAAAGTAGAAGAGGCTGCACAGCAGGGCTACACAAAGGGAAAACTTTGGCCAAAACAAGCATGATGGTCTGTGCTACCTGAAATACCTGTGCAGAACAGGGCTTTTCATTTTACAGCACTACTGAAAAACCTCTCATGCAATAAGCTGCTCAATACTTCATATATCTGTTGCCTCTTGCAAGGGAACAGGACTAAGTTAACTCTGCCAAGATTTTCAATGCAGGAGGTTAATGTAAACCCAACACATTTCTTCCAAGCCCTATTGTACTCAACAAGTAGAAATAACAGCTTGTCTGCTTCCTGTACAGTAGAAGCAAAGAAATAGTGGGGCTTTTAGAAGGAGAACATGAATGCAAGCCAATCATCATCTTTCTGGCTCCGGCTGGCTCTTGTATCCAATCACAAAGGAATAATTCACTGTCCAAGCTATTTCTACAGCATTTCAAACTGAGCACTGAAATATCAAAAGTTATTGTTAGCCTGCCATGCTCCTGAGAAGGGAAATAAGGAGGAGATAATAGAAAGACAGAAATGACTCAGATCAGTGAGGTACTCTTTATGGTTTATCACAAAGGAGTTTCCCAAGAGACCTTCAAGTCATGCCCCATGCATACATGTCATCACACACATGAACAACCCAGAAAGATAAGGGAGGGAACACTGCTGTTTGCATCAGTATGGACACTGCTTTCCTTCAGGACATTTATTCCCATAAAAATATATTCCCTTTACATCTCAGTGTGCATGGCCATACTTTCTCCTCTAGATGACACTGTGCCTGCTTGGAATCTGAAGCTGGAATACCTTCAGCATTGGCAAAGTCATGTGGAAGAAAACTGCACCAGCATCTGCACACACAATTCTTGTCTCCAGTGATTTCTGTAGAATTCAGAGCTTCTTGCTTAAGAACTCAAAGCCACTGAATCTCAATGTCTCAGCAGCAGCTAATATTCTTCATGTGCAATTCAAGATGTGAGCAAAGTTGCAGAGGTGACTTGCATATGTATGTGTCTGTATACATACAGTTACCTCTTGGTTTGTTGTCTCTGTTTACAAATAATCATGAAACTAAAAGCTGCAAAACAATCTTCAGTCAAATCTACTTACTGCATGATAAAATTCCATGCAGGAGTGGACTAATGGCACTGACAAGCTAGGAGAGCAAACCAGACTGGATCTAGAGAGAGTCTAATACCCAGATTTTAAACTGACTGCATGCTCCCTGGGTGCCTCTGGGGGAGAGAAAGGTTTTGCAAATTAGGCTTGCATCTGAACTCCCCTGGAACACCTCTGATTTCTTCAAGGTTACTCCCAATTTATTAGGAAGTAATTGGGATCAGATTCAGACTCATGACAGTTCAAATATATAAATAGTACAAACAGATTAATTAGCAACAAAGCAGGAAATAAATGCAGATGGCACTAAGGGAATTAACAAAAAAGCCACTTCGAGTTTGTGCCTCAAAAGCTGACAGCAGAACTCAGAAGCTTATAATTCTTTGACAAAAAAAAAACCCCAAAAACCCAACCAGCCCAAACAAACCCTAAATTTCTTTCCTGTTTCACCAGTTACAGGATCATTTTACACACTCCTCTACGTAAGATGGCTCCAAAAGAAAAAGTAAAAATCTAGATGACAGGCACCTAATAGAACGACAGAAGATTTGGGGCTATTTTCCTGTTGCCATCAGTGTGCCATTAGTCATCTCCTGATGAAGAATATCTTGTGGAAAAGACAGACCAACAGAGCTAGCACAGACAGGAAGGAGGAGGTTGACAAACAAATCTGAGCTTCAAGTGCAGGAAGAGTTACCTGTCTTCAGAAATCTGGAAGGAGACTCTACCAGCAGCAGGATGGAGAAGGTGAACTCTGAAGAAGGTTCCTTGATGACTCAACACTCCCCCCAAAAAAAGAAAGAGACACCTTAAAATGGATTGCTTGGTGCCACCCTGTTTGTCTGGAAGATGGAAGACTGAGATTTCTTAGCCTGCTCTTAACGTGGGCTGCCAGTTTCACATTGCAGTGTCAGAAGGCTGATACCAGCCCAGGTGTCTACAAATTGACTCACAATTTTCCTCTGTGTAATGAATAAACAAACCTTCCTCTGTAAGATTGAATTAATTTGGATTTATTTGCCTAGGTATAGACATTGCAGATGTTTTAATCTAGGCAGTTTGCACTGTCAAAGTGGCTGGGCTGGCTCTGCCTTCAATTTCTGTCCGTGCAGGCAGAATTCAGAGTGGCTGTTGCAGGCTTTTTGACCATGGGAAGGACAAATCCAGCTGAATAACATCAGAGGAGGAGAAGTCAAGTGAAGTTTAACTAAAGTGCATGGTTTGGTTGCCATAGCAAACATGATGGAAGCCTCTTCACTAGCTGTTGAGAGCAGGACTGACAAATGCATGTGATACTAAAGCCTCAGGAATATTTCTGCAGCTGAGATGAATGTAGCTGCTAATTTCCACTTTCCTGATCAAGAAATGAGTTGAGAGACAAAGGAAGAACTGATGAAGGAAACTTTCCCCTTTTGAAAAGGGACACAAACTCTGCAGACCTCAGGGGAAAGGGAAGAGGCTGTGGATTCAAAAGGGAGAACTGGTAAGTCCAGGGAGAACTTTGGGCCCTCATTTGTTCATGTTCCAGGGGAGAAAAAGATGACAGCGAAGAAAAAATGTTAACTTCCTTCCTTTTCAATGTTCAGTTTTGAGATTCCTTCATTCCTCAAGGATTTGTTTCTCAGATCACACTCCATCAAAGCTCTAGTTTGTGGGTGAGTAATAGGTTGTTCTCTGTCCTCTCATCATCCACCCACACAAATACTTCTGCCTGGATCCCAGTGCCATACCATCCTCATGGCCATGGGTGGGTAACCTAGAGCTTCTACACATCAGTAGTAATTGGAAAAAACCCACAAAGTTGTGGTCTTGCCTGGGTCAGTCCCTGCTAGTGGAGTGCTAGAAGCTTGGGGAGAGTTTGCTGCAGATGATGCAGAGGGACAAGGAAGAGACTTCTAAGTCACAGGGTACAGTACCAGCCACAGCTAACTGTCACACAATACTTCTGCAAATCATTTAAGTTTCAACTTAGAAATCAGCACTCATTTTATGTGTTGCCTCTGTTCCTAATAAATACTGCAGAGTGTTGCTGCCCTGGGAGAGCTTTCAAGTAAACAAACAAACTATTTCCTCCTTCTCTTGCTAGAGCTGGCTTTCAAGGCTAGCAGATTCTGGGCTCCTAGTCATGTTCCCAATATGGCACCTCCACTAATACTACATTTTTTGGGAAAATAAGTTGCAAGGTTGTCTGGAGCCAGGTCTGTTGTAAAACTCTCTCCTTATAGGTCACACACCTAGCTCCCACCACTCCTTGCCTCTTAGCAATCTATCATTTGCTGTACAATCAACTTTAGCCTCTGAAATCTGCATCTCAGCTCCCACTCCATTTCAATTCATCTCCACAGAAAACTAGAAACCAAGAGATGGTCTCAAGTTTTCTTCTTTCAGAGTCTTTCCTTGCACTCCACTGAATTTTTCTTGCCATTTTAATTCTGTTACTACAGCAACCTTGTGTTTCTTCCTTTGGCAAAGTTGACATGTTAGCATGGGGACACACACAAAGGCCTCTCTAATCAGCACTTATGTGGTCTAAAACATTTAGCTCATCTGCTCAGAAGACTTATTAAAATGTTCACCCCATCTGCTGTGGGAGGCTGGAGTGAAACTGGAGCCAACACTTTCCCACTCGGTTTCCTGTCATGCAGCCTGACCAAAGCCTCTCATTTCAGCAACACACAGCAGTGGTGTGTCTCTGCCATAAGGCACAACACTTGCTTGCATGTGGTCTTTGGACACACTTAAAAGGATGTCAGCTCGGTCTTCTACAGTGGCTGTTGGATAAAATGCTGTGCTGACATTTGCCTTTCAGAGTGCTAAATGCTACAGAAATCATTTGACTGCAGCACAAGAAATTCAGAGCATCTCTCAGAATGCTTCCTTTGCCCTCAGATTCTCAGAGGGAGAAATTTATGGCAGCAGGCTTCCAGAGAGCTGGCTCAGTGGATGGGGCCAGCCCCGAAGGAGTGCTCCAAAAGAACCATGCAAGCTGGCATCTCCTTTTCCTACTTTTTACCATCTAATTGTCTGGAGAGCTGTGCAATTTGCTCTGTTCGTTTTTGATCTACTCTGTGGCTCTTGTTGCCCCCAGAGGAAATATCACAATGCCCTTTAATCTCCTCTCCATCATCTGGTGCCATTCAGTCTGCCTAAAGGTGATCTCTGTCATGTTGCCTAAGTCTATATCTTTCCTGAGGGAGCTGGAGATATTGGTGATTTTGTGAGATGTATAGCTACCATCATCTGCCCAGTTATAGCCATATCTGTATCCATAATGGTTCATTCACACAAATATTCCTCTCCAGCATGATATAAGTGTTGGACTAATAGCAAAATGTGAAATTTTCCACTATCTACACTCAGCAGTTCTGCTATCCCTCCTGGTCATGGCCATGGACTATGTTAGGAAGCAGAAGGTAGTTTGATGCTTATTTGCTCAAAGATTTGTCTGCAACAGAGATGCCCTTGAAGAGAATGGCAGTGAGTTGGAAATAGGACACTGGCTGTGGAGGGTGAAAACTTGGGCAATGAAGGATGGAAAGTACAACCTACAAAGGTAACTGCAGTGTGAGGATGAACAGCAAACTGAAATACCCTCACCCAACTGTCTAGGCAATCACTGTAAGAGAAGGTTTCATCACAGGAAGCTCTGCTTGACCATCTCAGCTAATGTTCCTGACTGGTGTTTGTAGTCAAATTCCCTTCCTAATGATCTTATTTAGAAACCAAGTTGCATGGAGAGAAACCTCCTAAAGAGTCAGTTCATGTCCCCATTACCAGTGGAAGTTACATCTTTAACAAGCTCTAGAGATTACTGAGGTATTAAGGAAAAAGGTGCTGTGACATTGAACTGTATTTCCTTTGTAAGAGGATGTCAGTTTGTAGCTGTCCTCTGTGAAGATCATGACAAGGAGTCTGTGATGTATGTGAAGAGTTTTTTTGTATGTGTGTAATGCTGTTTTGCTTTAGTTTTCTAATGAAGAAAGAAAAATATCCAGCATCACTGTCTATATTAGGGACTTTAAAAGTGCTTAAAAGCACTAGGAATGCCTTTAAAATGCAGACCTCATACTAGAGATAATCATCTACCCAGAGAAGAGATGCTTTGATACCTTAGATGTGGCTGTTTGTTTGTTTTAGAGGGGAGGAAAGAATGGTATGTCTTACTGATACAGCTATTAACCATCTAGATTGCCCAAAGGCATCAGCAGGTTCATTTAAAATGTAAATGAGCTTTTCTAACGTTGGGTTGCTCAGATTCTATGGGCTGCTATTATGTGAAATTGGATGGGGCCTTCACAGGGCACAGCTGAACAGTTAGGCTGGCCTCCCTCTTCCACCTGATTACAACCAACATGAACCAACACTCCTGTGGGCCTGAGAGCTTCTCTCCAGATTAGAAGAGTTGCTTTATTATAGAAGACAGGGGCAATTAACTGAGTCCCTGTGCTGCTACTGAATGGTCTCCCTGGGAAATGCCACTTAGCATTGCAAACAGCAAATGGGCATTTATTCATGGCCTTCCTACACCCTTTTGGGAAAGGCCATTCTCTTGAATTCATGTTTGGAGGCTCCTGGCTAAAAATGAGCATAAACTACAGAATGCAATTGGACTGAAGAAGCTTTCCTCTCTGTAATACTTAATCACTGCATGTCATGAGCTCATGTGGAGCAACACTCACCACTGAGATCCCTTCCCAAACAGCATCTTGGTGGATCCCTTGGAACAACAGCTGAAGGAATACATTTGCCTTGGAGTGATGATGCATCAGGGACACATGAAGGATTTCCATTGCCACTTTTCAAACTTCTGCAATGTTTTATAATCCATAAAAGATAGCTTGGGAGGTATGTCACCCACTTAATGAGCAAGTTGTGTTGTAAAGGATCATCCTGATCTCCCAGAGAAGGCTGGTTGAAACCTAAGAACTCCATTGTGCAAAGGATGTCAGGGTTCTGCCATTCCAATTTGTTTTGGTGTGGAACAAAACACAGCACTATCAGTGCTGATCTGAAGCTTGGTGATGGCAGAATTATTGACAAGAGCAAGAGTTCAGCTGCAGCAGCAGAAGGCCCAGAGTGGCAAAACTGGTTTATGGCATGGAGACAAAAGCAATCAGATGATACAGAGACAAAGGTTAATATAAGCATTATGCTAATGGACTTTGCCATTGGATCCTGTCTAGTAAGGCCTAATCAGTTTGGCTTTAAAAGAATCTCAGCTGTTTACCAAACCCATGGTAGGAACACAGGTTTTTTTAGTTAAGAACAATGATGACATTTTGATGATGATGATGATATCATGGAAATGCAGTATTGCAAATGTCTCTAGGCTGGACAAGGTTTGTCAGAGTTTCTTACAGCTTCACTGCACATGACTGTGCACTTAGATAAACATCTGAGATCCTCAACCTAAATTCACAGATGTGTTTAGCAGAGAAACATTAACTGTATACTGAATAATCATTTTTTTACAATATTAAATAACATTACACTTTTCCATTTCTTTTTCTTTGTGTGAATGAGAATTGCTGCATTTTTCAAAGTGTATTGAAATTACTCCAGAAGAACTGTCCTGCTGAAGGGAAAAAGGTTTTTTATCTAGAAGCAAGTTTCCCCACTAGAATTTGTTTTGTATAAGTAAGGTTAAATTACTCAAAGAAAGCAGAAGCACTAAACATGATGTTCATTTCTGCCTCTATGTCAGTCTTTCCATTACTTCTGCATATTATGGCTTGCATTCCAGCCTCTGGATAGGACTTGCATGCCCCTCTTAAACATAATCAAGCACTTGGAGAACTTATTTCCAAGTATTTAAAATGGAACCATGATTTGCATGTAATTAAACCAAAAAAAGAAATAACATGACTCTTTTCCATTGGTTTGAACATGCTACATCTAAAAGGAACTCATCATGCTCTTTCAAAACCACTGCCAGTTATCCTAAATAATACTTCTTTTTTTTCTCTCAGTTTAAAATTTCTAATTGAATTTAAAAATCCCAAACTCTCTTGGGACACACTCAAAACTTGAAAAACATAAGAAAAGCATGATGGGTAAGAAAAATTCATTTCCCTTATGGTGAAAGATTTTAAGGGAGAGAGAGAAAGGCATTTCTTTCTGTGATTTACAAGGATCTTGAGGTATGTTGCCATTTGTTAGCTCTGCTTCTTGCAGAGTAGGAAGCTGGCTGGGATGAAGCTATTCTGATGGTTGATAGTGTGCTGTAAAAGGTTCCTGGAGCTCTACCATCACCCATGCAATGATACAACAATTTATTGTTGTCAAAGCCTTCTCCACAAGAGAGAGAAGGATCTAAGCTTCAGCATTCAATACAGACACATTGTGTTCATTTAAAAAAAAAAAAAATATATGTGATGCCAGGACTGCCTGAAACAGCTGATCTTCTAACATCAGCCTTGGGATTGCAAAACCATCCCTGGCAATACTTTGTGTCTCTTCTTTGTTGAATAGTGGAATGATAAAAAGAAGAAAATTTGTAGGAGTGAAGCTTATGGCAAAAGAACAGGGAGGATGTGAGTTACACACTTGCAAAAGAAATGTGTCTGCCACAGCAGGGCAAAATGTGCTGAATTACACTTGAAATCCACACAGAACTTCTGCTGCTCCACATTTCTATTATAAGCTGAGTTCTCCTTGCATTTCTGATCCTGAATTTTGTACTGATCCTAGGTAGGCGTCTAGACAGTACAGCTCTTTATGCTGATGGGCTTCTTGAAAACTGCCTTCCTCTAACTTGCTTTGCTAAGATTAAGTTAGAGAGGATGATGGTACAGGGCACCTTGGAGAACACAATGTGCACAAGTCATCCTAACTCCTCAAATCCTGCCAATGCTGTAGTTGTCCTGGGTCTGGTGTGGAGGTGCCATACAGCTGGTCTGATGGTGATTTTCTCCTGGTGGGGAACTGAAAGGACAACCTACGTGAAGGTGTCTGCCACCTTTCCTCTCTTCCACTGTAAGATGTATGTTGGTCAAAGCAAAGATGATTTTTAATGAAGTAATCATTGGTTGGGTTATCTTTGCTTGACTTTGGACATCTGCATCTTCTTCATGAGTATTTATGGGGGAGACTGAACTCTTCCCATGCAAGGCTCAACATAGGTATCCATATGAATACAGTTCCCAGCAGCAAGTTCTGTGCATCCTCACCTTTTGCACAACCTTCCTGATTTCTGCAAGCTTGCAGGGGATGTAAAGCAGTCTCCTCTGCCCTGTCTGTACAGTTTATGCCTCTCTTCCCTACCTGCACACTCGGAGAAGTTGTAAACGTCTCTATTTACTTCTCTATAAACCTCTGTGGGTAGCAGAGGGAGGCTAATAGCCATAGCTCTATGGTACTCCCAACAAACAGCAGTTACCAAAGGGCTGCCTGCTTTCTGGCAGGATGCCTTGCTGTATATTCTCCTCGTGGCAAGGCTGACATTGGATTTTATTAAGGAAACAGAGAAACTAGTGCAAAATTAACAATGGGAGAGATTAGATTACTAGAGCTAACATGCTGTAGTGATAAGTTCATAGGTCCAGAAAACTGGGAGCTGAGCTCTGCTATGTTGTATGGACTGGAACTGGTTATTCCTCTTCATCTTTGTTTTCTAGCTCATATTGCCAAGAGTATTGACAGCAGCCCCTCAGAAAGGGATGTGCTGATATTTCTACATTAGATTTAGGAAAAGGCACTGGGATCTTGAGACAACTAAGGCAGAGAGAGCACTAATGACATAGGCAACCAAATTCTGCTCATATTTCTCTGCAGTTAGTAGGTACTTGTAAAGCTGCAGTTATCACCCTGTGGCTTATACTTGCACAAACTTCTGAGGGAGCACGTACAGGAGCATTCTATAGCTGAACTGCTGGCTACCTTTGTCTCTTGGCTGGGGAGGCTGAGCCCTTGCTGGGAAATCACCAGGTGGCGCTAGGAGAGATGCTGTTCAAATGTTCCTTTTTTTTTTTTTTTTCCCCAAATGCAATTAAAGCTGGAAAAAGGTTTATTTGTGAAATTGTGACTCAGTTCCTCCAGAAAGAAGTATTTGCATCAGCCAGAATTTGGTGAGTGGCTGAACAGAATAAATCCTCTAGTTCAGGGCTAGTGTTCAGAGCCTATATACACACCAGTCAAAGGAAAAACAGTGTTGTGTAATAAATCACCTGCATTAAGCAGTCAGTTTTACTGTTCCTGTTAGCTTCACTTCAGTTTTAATCAATATTTGCTAGGATTTGTTAAGCTATAATGGACAAATCCTGAGGCCTGTACTCAATTCCTATCAAAGCACAATGGTTATTAAAAAGAATGAGAGGTTTGCCTGAGTGGCAACCATGTAATAAACTGAAGATTTTGAGATCTGAATTTATCACACTTCTTCACTGTTCTACAACCAGGATGATTTCCCCTTGCAACCCTTCTTGCAGAGATGTTTGCTCATTTTGGAAGCTGGAGAAGTTTATTTTCAAGTAGGTTAAGCCAAAAGGTGCCAAAAATGCATTTTTCTCCCCGTTTATTATTGTATCTTACAGTGTAAGTGAGAAGTAGTTTCACTAAGGAATTGATTTCTTGCAAAAGAAACCGAAGCCATGGCTGGAAGATGATTTTCATAACAGATGCAGCCCTTCAGCAGGGATTCTCAGCTTCTTTCACTGCTGGATAGAAGCAGGTCTTGAGTTCAATCCTTCTACTTAAATATTTCATTAAGGGCAGGCATGTTTCCTACTTGCCTCTTAGGGCTTCAATTTTCAATTTCTAACTTATCCCAAACCCATCATCTTTCAGTTTTCATTGAGCTCTTCTATTGTTTTCCATCTTACCTCTCAACTCCCAGAGACATGCAACAATACTGTAAACCCCAGTAACTGTTCTGAAGGTTATTTCAGATCCTAGCACTCAAGCCACAGTCACAGCTATGTGGGAAAAGCAGGAGTTAAAACCAAATCCCTCCTCTGGTTGGAAGTTCAGTTACAGCTGGGATCTTTTTAAGTTTTGGAGACATCTACACAGAATACTTTACAGTAGGTGACACCTAAAGATACCTCATTTCCATTCAACTGCTACACTTATCTATATACATCATATACAAGCACGCTCAGGAGGTCTTTTTTAACTCACCTCTCATGCTGGATCAACTATATGGTTGCTGTCCCAGTTTGATTTGGTTTGACAGCCCACCTGAAAATCCAGGAGAAAAATATCTCAGTCCAAGACAAGTTAAAGGGGTTTGTATCTATTTTCTTTTCCAACAAAGTGATAAGATTTTCATCTTTTCAAGCCACTCCAAGTTGAAAGGGAAGCCAAAACAAAACACAAGCCAAAAAGAAAACTCCAGCAATCTGCTATGCTGTGCTCCTTGTGTCTTGTTTTTCACAGGCTCTCTTAAAGGTCTGGTCTTCATTCTGTTCTGGAATGGAGACAAATACTGGAATCTCCTTGCATGATCCAGACCCTCTACCCCCACCAAGACTCTTTTACCTACGCATGCTTGGGATAATTTATCTGGGAAAAGTGGAAAGAAAGAAATAATTAACCCCAGTATAATCACATTTTCCACACTCAGTTGGTATGTTGCTCTAGGTGTGACTTAAGTTTCAGGTATGGGCTAGGGGATATGGCTTGACCTCCCTCCTGTTAATTCACTGCTTAAGAGAGAAGTAAAGTGCATTTCATGCTCTGGTCATAAGAACTCCATTTTGCTGGGGAAATAGTACTGGGCCATTCTTTTCCCTGAGAGAGAAAAAAAACTTTGGCATCTCTCATGCCTCATTACACCAAGCAGCACACCTTATGCCAGAAAAACAGCAAGGAAAAGAAACAGCAACAAAACTGGAGTGTCACTGCAAGGATCCTAACTCTCTGCATCCAAACTCTATGCACTTGCTAAAATAGCACAAAAATGAGGGTTTTTTAGTTTTACTCCTGTTCATTGTTGTTGATATTTGTTTGGGTATTTCAGTTGATTATCTACTACTTATTTGTTTAAAAATTACTACTGATGGAGAAAATCCAGGCAATGGTCAGGGTGAACCTCGAGAGTAGGTAGTATAGGGCAGAGTCCTTGCTAGACAGGGGACAATACAACTCAGTGTGAATGTGCAGCTACAGAGCTGGGACTGCTGCACTCAGGAATTGTATTCATTTTGCCTTGTGGATTTTTGTTTAAAGGGTTTAATTCAGAAAAACAAAACTGATTCATGTAGAAATTCAACTAAGCCCCTAAATTTTATGCACTGGACACTGTCCCAGGCCACTAATTAACAGGACAAGAAATTCTTACCCTCATATAAGATAGCATGAAGACAAATAGCTGCAAATAGCTAGCTCCTATACTTACACATAAACAAAAATGCCTTCACATTATACCTCCCTATCCACAGTAGCAAGTAGTTTGTGATCATAGCAGGTATGAAAAGCACCTCAACAGCTAAAAGTGATCAAATACTCCTGCAGTACTGAGATAGCTCTGCTCTGTACAACAGGGTGATGTAGGTTTAGGGAGCTGCAATGCTGCATCCAGCATCCTGCAACTCCCAGCAGGAGAAGGCAGAGCTCTTGCCATAGGTTTGCATGGCTAGAGAAAAGCAGTACACAGACCAGAAGAAGGGCAATGTTTTGTGGGTTTTTACTGCTAGCTCTGCTTAAAAAAGTGACTTATGAACTGAAAGCTACCTTGAAATCCAAATTCCTCACCATAAATTTGCAAACTGTCAATAAACTAGAAACAGTAAATGGCCATTGCTCAGTTATGGCCTTATCTGCCCTCCACTCAACACACAAACATACATGTGAATGTTGAAAGACAGGTGGCAGGGATTAAAAAAAAAGTGCCTCTTTCTTTGTACTATTTGATCTTCTTCCAAATCAGCACAAAGCTAATGAGACAAACATCTTTGTCAGCAGTGATTAGCCAGGGAGTTTGGTACTTGCTGAGCATCTGCAAGGTCCTGGGTGCTTCTCTTCCCCCAGTAGTTGGATCACCAGCATTCCAGAGCAGCAGGCTCTATTCCAGGACAGTTCTTCCACAAGACATGACTGAGTACTAGGGTCAACTATGTGCAGCTGCCTGTGTCCAGACCATCTGCAAGAATCCATCAGGAACTCAGTAGAAGTTCATTAGTTAAAACACACCAAATCAGCCTCTTTTTTGGTGTTTTTTTTTGTGTGTGTTTCTCCCCCCCCCCCC